>JAJIYU010017429.1:0-11676 GCA_030144865.1 Tinospora cordifolia | reverse complement strand
GAGTTAAGCCTTTAGGAGTATAGGATAGGTCCTTTAATCTTGCTTCTCTTTGAGTTAGCTCCTGTAAATTGTCCAAAGGGTACTTGTTGGGCGAGAGGTTGAGAGGGTGACCCTCAATTTTGTGTAGTTTTAAGGGGTGATCCGTCTTGAGTCTACATTTATCCATTGCTTTTATTTTTTGGTACAAATTGGTATTTTTTGGTACAAATTGGTACCAGTCAACAATTCACATTTTTTTCATTTCTTGTAAAGAAGAATAATGTTTTGTTATGTTGTTTCAATTCAAGGGATCATCATCAGTAAAGAAGATAATTTTCATCTTAATCCATGTAGTTACGCATCTGCAATTTAGGGCTTATGGCAACATGCCAACTGCCAACTCCTATTCTGCTTCCAGATCATACCTCAACTCATTTGACATTATTTTCTTAAAAAATCATCAATCTGAAATAAGCAATCCTTATTGAAGTTGGTTGTAGTGTTGCAACAACTTGGTATTTTAATTTCTTTTGCTGCCAACTTTGCTTTTAGGGATATAGGATTCTGATACAGTTTCAGGCTATGTGAAGTCTTACTTATTTTGTTTTCCCATTGTTTTCTCAAACATCACATTTTTCTTTTTCTTTTTCTTTTTTTCCCTTTCGCCTACAATAAAATGTGGTATATGATAGACTTTCATGTTGTTTTTGATTTAAAATGATTCTGGTTAATGTTGTGCTTTTATTTTTGTAACTGCTTTGTTAGGCAATTTGCATTAAAAAAAAAAAAAAAAAAAAAACTACCTCTGCAATTGTTTGTTTTCATCATAGACATGTTTTTATTATACTCTAATTTATCTTTAGAAGAAACCTTGCTGCAGAGAACAGAACTTCCTTCTTTGTTCACACAATAAAGTTAGCTTTGAGAAAAGGAACGGCAAATTGATCTAGTTCTTGATAATATCCTAGTTTGATAAATAATCATTTATTATTATTAAAAATTATTTCAAATATTTTGATTAAAACTTGCAGTAACTAATGAAATTTCTTTCCGGTCACTAAATAATAAAACTTAAACATATAGTATTACTAGCTTTGATAAGTATCTTGGTAATTTTTTTTTTTATTTCTTCACAAATTTACTATGGAATTTTATTAACTGTTTACTTTTAAAGAGCAGATCCTCTGTCAATAATCTAGTCCGTGCAAACTTATCAGCCATTTCGTAAAGATAAATTATAGCATAAACATGCTGAAATTTGGATTAGAACAGCGAGATGTCAAATTGGACTCTTAAAATAAAGACTGGGAAAAATATGTAAATTGAAAAGAGCGCAGCAAAGTACATGCAAAACCTAGGAACTCAAATGCTATTGCTAGTGTATATTAACTTCATTAGCAAAACCTAGGAGCTCAAATGCTACCGCTAGTGTACATGCAAAACGTAGGAGCTCAAATGCTATTGCTGAAATTTGGTAGGAGCTCACTCTCCTACCAATAAAGAAAAATGTGTCTTTGGAGTATCATTTTTCTAACAAGCAGTGGCAAGAATTCCCCCCTTAAAAGCAAAAAAACACTTTAACTTGATTAGCGTGAAAAATGAAAATAGCCATAGCTCTTGGATGGGAAATAACTATTTTAAAGCATACATGTTTTGCTCAAGTGATCCATTATTGTTAATGAAATCGAAAGGTACGAACTTTGGTTTGAAAGCTGAACATTTTTTTTTTCACCCACCACCACAATTACAAGATGTTCCCCCACTCATGAAGCCACTCCGAAATGGAATATCTAAAAGATAAAGAACTATTACTAATTCAAGAAGATGCTAATGACTGAGATTTAAAAAAACTCCCAAATCAGACTAGGATGAAGGGCCCTATCCTCAAAGATTTGAGCATTTCTCTCCTTCTACAGACGTCAAATCACCACAAAGCTAACCACCAACTAATGAGCTCACCACTTCATGCAAATCTCTTCCCCAAACGGACATAAATGACTTTGCAATCAAGAAACTTTGTGGCTCATGCATTGAAGGACCTTAAAGAAGTCCCAAATTTTATCCACTGATTTGAACTTGCTGGACTGACTGCTCATTAAATAAAGAATAAGAAGAAGAGATGATGTACAAACAGGTAGATGAAAAGTTTGGATTTATCTCTGAAGTAAAAAAAATGAACCATATCAAATGCAGTATCATCATCTTCAAATAAATTATCAAAACAGACTTCTCCTAATTTGGAAAAGTAGTTAAAATATTGGCTGGTAAAGTATGCATGAAAAGTTTTAAGAAGTCATATCACAAACATCGTAGTGAAGAATCTCACCAAGATCATCATCAATCTAGAATCAGTGATACTATAGCCTTTCAAAAGTGACTTTATAAGACTATATATTATATGATATTTAATTTTCTTTTCCCTGTAACTTAGTTAAGGACAAGTATCATTTCTTGCTAATCGTCTGCATCTAGCAATGTTATTTTGGCTTGTTAGCGAATGCTTGATGAGCATATTGCATAATTTTTTTTTTTTTTTGAATTATTGGTTTTCAGTTTTCACTTTCTGATTGTTTTCGACGATTATCAAGGCTATTCGTTAATTTATGAGTTATAGCAACAGTGGAAAGAGAATGGGACACATTTGGTGGTCTTGTTTTTCTTGTAATTTAATTTATCTTACCACGTTTAGCTGCTTCACTCTATTTGAATTGAATGTTTCGTTGGTAGTGTTTTATATGAAAAGTTTTATTATGTAGTATGTTGCTTGTGCACTTTCAATCTATACTCAAATATATATTATGAAATCTACCTACCCATTAAACATTTTGTAATATAGTGAGGGTTTCTTATAAACTTCATCATTTATTTCCTAGCTCCTTAAAAATTTTAAAAATTTGTTCTCTAAGATTAAACTTGTACTTCATTAGTTTAGAAGTTCCCTCCAATGGTAAGGAGTATATTGCTAACAAAAATTATGGTCGTCATTCTTTCCAACTGAAAACCTTTCTCATCCCTTTTAATTGTTCCCTTTTTCATTTAAAAAAAAAAACAAAAACAAACAAAATCTCCACCTCTTTCATTCTTATTCATCAAATGAGATGAAGAAAAATCTTAAAGTGTTTTTGTTGTTCACGTTGTTGAGCAGAGATGGGTTGTTGCATGGTTTGATACTAAGAGGAAGCGGTGTACTTGATGTATGCTATTGTGTAATTGGGTCCTTATTTTAAGAATTATTGTAGTTTTTCTGTTTTGTTTTCTTAATTTTATGCTTGTGGAAATATTTCACTATGCTATGCCTGTTGCTGGGTTAGCTTCTAGAAGTTCATAATTTGTTTGGATGTGATAAATTCTAAAAGTAAATTATGTTTGTTTGGATGGCTTACGTATCTTTCTTTTTTACGGACCTAATTCATTCTATTTTCAGTTTTAGTGATTGTTGATCTATGATTTATGATTTGGGGAAGGCTGGTCGGTTGGATCATGTAGGTTCTCACATTTTTTAACAGACAAATCAGCAAAATTTTAACATCTTGCATTCACTTAGACATTTATTCGAACACTTGATACGCACTCCGACAACATCATAAACAGCATTTCACAAATCGAATAACTGCAACAACGATCATCATCACCAGGTAAAGTTTTCTCTACTCTCTCCTTCCCAACAAATCAACCGAATTCAGCCTCCTCGGGAAGCGCTCAGGAAGCCTCAAAGACATTGCATCCGCCATCTCAATGGGCAAATGCGTGGCAACAATGACAATCCCACCCTTCCTGCGATTCTCGCTTATAATTTGCTCGAGCAATTTCACTCCCTCCGCATCCAAAGCTACCGATGGCTCATCCAGTAACCAAATCGGCCGATCAATCGCAATCAGTCTCGCCAATTGAACTCTCTTCCTCTGTCCCATGGAAAGTCTTCTGGGCTTCTCATTGGCAAGCCTCCCGAGACCCATGAATTCCAACGCATCCTTGGCCTTACCAATCTTACCTTCCAACACTTCGAACCACTGGACGTTCTCAAGAACGGTGAAGCCGTCGTATATGGCGTCTTTGAGAGTTAGCCAGTTGAGCTGGAGCCTGTACTGTTGGTAGACGCCGGAGTCGGTGACGTCGTGGCCATTCCACAGGAGCGCGCCGGCGGAAGGGCGGGAGAAGCCGGCGAGCATCCGGAGGAAGGTGGACTTGCCGGAGCCATTGGGGCCGGTAAGGAGGAGTGCGCCGCCGTCGTGGAGGGAGAGGTTTATATTGGATAGCACTTTTTGGGAGTTCCTTATGCAGGAGACGTTGTCGAGGAGAAGACGAGGGGACGGCGGTCTCCGTAGCACGGAGCACATGGTTGGGTAGCAGAGTGGCTTGGGCTCCCGTAGGTTCTCACGTTTTTTTGTTTTGAGATCGAATCTAACACAGGAATAGGTAAAAATACGCGGGGGGATACATTATTATGTAATATATTATAAAAATATTGAATATTGTAATGATATATAAGTATTCAATTTTTAATTGCATAAATACAAAAAATATTTACGCATTTAAAAATAAAAAATAAACTGTCCTTAAATAGAACAGTTACCATTTCAAACGGAGAAATCGCGCGAAATCAAAAAAGAAATATAAAAAATAATCATAAATGATCTGTTTATCGTGAACAGATCTGTGCAATCAATTTAAAACGTAGAAGAACACGAAGAACATTCCAGTATCTGAAACGTAGAAGAACACGAAGAAGACTATAATCAGAATTGCAGCAACAACAGGTATGTTCTATACGATTTTTAGAACATTGCATATCTAATTTTTTTTTAATTTTTAACAAAAAATTAGGGATAAATTGGCATATACTGCATATTGTGTGTTTCATGAATTGATCTGTATCAAATATGTCCAAAATCACTGGATATTGTGTGTTCAACAATGTTTATAGTATATATTGATTATTTTCCTTGGTTTCTGAACGTTAAATAATGTGTTCACCTTCAATTTTGCATTCATCTTATACTATGACTGCGTAGTGTTTGATGAAAACTCTAAAAGACAATAAATTGAAATTAAGAATCGAGATTTTAATGTGTAAATGTATACATGTTACAGTATGATTAGTTTTTTTCAGCCACTACAATGATGGATCTAACAATAAATAATATACATATTGTATATAATGAATTATTGAATACTATGAATAATGTATATATTGTTTTATGAGTAAACAAAATGTTTTCTTAATAAAAAATCAACTGATTCCTCTAAACATGTTGTATTTGTATATTTTCTGTATGTTTGTATATGATTATAATGATTGATTGATTTGTTCATAATTGTATAAGTCTGATAAATGACTTTGATTACATATTTTAACTTCAAACTGACAGTTATGAATATTTTCTATATATTTGTTGCATATTATTTTATATTTTCTGTATATTTCGTCAATATTTCCATAATATAGTATGATTACAAATCATTGTAAAGGAAATTCAATTCAATTCTACATACATATTGTTTATCTTTTGTATATTTCTTGTATATTTTATGTATATTATATATTCAAGTTGTATATTTGTTATATATTTCTTGTATACATTATGCTTCCTACATAGTAAAAAATTTATTTTCTCAGCTAATGAAATGTTCAATGGATTCCTTGTATATTTCTTGTATATTTCGTAAATATTTTCATAACAGAGTATGATTGCAAATCATTGTAAAGGAAATTCAAGTCAATTCTGCACACATATTGCATATTTCTTGTATATTTTTTGTATATTATACATTCGAGCTGTATATTTGTTGTATATTTCTTGTATACATTATGTTTCTTACACAGTAAACAATTCATTTTCTCAGGTAATGAAATGTTTAGTAGATTCCTTGTATATTTCTTGTATATTTCGTGAATATTTTCATAACAGAGTATGATTGCAAATCATTGTAAAGGAAATTCAAGTCAATTCTACATACATATTGTATATTTCTTATATATTTCATGTATATTATACATTCAAGCTGTATATTTGTTGTATATTTCTTGTATACATTATGTTTCCTACATAGTAAACAATTCATTTTCTCAGGTAATGAAATGTTCAGTAGATTCCTCGTATATTTCTTGTATATTTCTTGTATATTTCATGTATATTATACATTCAAGCTATATATTTGTTTCATATTTCTTATATATAGTATGTTTCCTGCACTTTAACAAATCAATTGGGTAGGTAATAGTTGTTCTATATATTTCTTGCATAGTTCTTGTATATTCTGCATAAAGGTTATATATTTCTTGTATATTTTGTATATACATTATGTTTTATGCACATTGAGCATTTCACTTCAGATGTATATTTTTTTGTATATATCTTGTATACAGATGTATATTTATGGTATACTTATTATATATTATGTGTATACAATTTGTTTTTAGATCATTGTGCAATTCAACTCTTCCAGAAATTAGTTTTTCTGTATATTTTTGCATACAGATGTAAATTTGTGGTATGCAATGCATATTCGTGGTATATTTATTGTATATTATGTGTATCGAGTCTATTTTTTATAACATTTGGATTATATATTAGGTATATTTCTTGTATACAGACAATTTCCTTTATCATTGTTCAATATATGTAACTTAGATGTAGTTAATGTATACATCTTATATATTTTCTGTATATCATTCTTATTTTTCTTTGACAAGTGATAATGAATAAGATAGCAATTTTAGTTCATCACAGTGGGGAATGGGTCAATTCAAACAAATATAAAAATTTTAAGGTGGATGGTGTGCTACTATTACTTAACACAACTTTCATGATGTTGAAAGGAATTTTGGCTGATAAACTGAAAGTAAATTTACAAAAGAGATCACTAAATATAAGATATCAAGTTCGAGAAGACTACCCTTGTATGGACATCAATGATGATATGTCATTGATGTTCTATTTAGAATTAAAGAAAACTGAAGCTGATTTTATGAAATATCCTCTATGTTTGACAGTGCATGATAGTATACAAACAAGTTCAAAAGCACTCACTCTTTGTGCATCAAATGAAAATGAAACTGCAGAAAATTCATATTGTACCCCATTAGCATATATCATTAATAATTTCAATGATACCTTGCAGTATGCAATGTATTTGGGTAAGAACACAGTGGATATTTTAACAAGTGGCTCAACAAATGAAACTGTGGAACGTGATGATGTAGATGAAGATATTATATCTGACTGTAAACATAATAATTTTGTCCAAGGACAGGTGTTCGAAGATAAAGGAACACTGAAAATGGCGTTGGAAATTTATGCAATCAATAATCACTTTCAGTTCAAAGTGATTCGTTCTTGTAAACAAATATATACTGTGAGGTGCATTGTGGAAACATGTAGTTGGAAAATGAAGCCATCCAAATAAGGGAAAACACACACATTCAAGATAAGAAAGTTTTTCAGTATACACACATGCCTAATAAATGTAAGAGCATGTAATCAAAGGCAAGCAAGTTCAGAGATTGTGGCAGATTTGATAAAGACAAAGTACTTAAATGTGAAAACTGTATACACTCCTCAGGATATAATACAAGATATGAGCAATGAGTTTGGTGTGAAATTAAATTACATTAAAACATGGCGATCAAAGGAAAAGGCCTTTGAAAAGTTGAGAGGCAAATGTTGCAATTCATACTCCAAACTACCAAGCTATCTCTACATGTTGAAGGAAACAAACCAAGGAACAAAAATTGAATTGAAAGTTAATGATGACAATTCATTCCAATATGTTTTTGTTGTTTTATATGCTACTATTCAGGGTTGGGAACATTGCAGACCAGTTGTTGTTGTCGATGGAACCTTTTTGAAATCAACGTATGGGGGAACACTAATTATCGCTTCTACGTTAAACGCATTTGGTAAAATATTTCTACTGGCATTTGCAGTTGTAGATTCAAAGAATGACAACTCTTGGACATGGTTTTTTATGAGATTCAAGGATACATATGGATATAGAAGAGGATTGTGCATTGTATCCGATAGGCATGAGAGTATACAAACAGCAGTTTTGTTGGTATATCCTGGGGTAAGTCATTGTACATGTATTTTTCACTTGTTAAGTAACCTGAAAGGTAGATTTAAGAGAAATCCAAAAAGAATTAGAGGCTTCTTCATGGGGGCAGCAAAAACTTATACTATAGAAGAATTCAATGATAACATGAATGAGCTCGACAATGTGGACAAGCGTATAAGGGGGTATTTAGAGAGTGTCGGATATGAAAGGTGGTATCGTATTCATTCAAATGATAATAGATACTCAATAATGACTTCAAACATCGTAGAGTTAATAAATGCAGCAATTAAAGCTGCTAGAGACCTACCTATATGTTCATTACTTGAGTACTTGAGAGCATTAGTTCAAGAATGAAGTTACAAAAATAGAAACAACGCACATTCAACATTCACAACACTATGCAAACCATATCATGATATACTTGAAGATAACTTTGTAATGGCAGTGAGAATGCAGGTATGATTCTAACAACAACTACTTTCTTGTTCAGTATTCTCTGATGCAATCTATTTCATTGTATATTTCTTGTATATATTATGTATACAATCTGTTTCTTTGTATATTTCTTGTATATACTATGTATATTGCATAAAATTGTCTTTTTCATTTTTAGGTACGAGGATGTAATGATGACATATATACTGTCAATGATAATGAATGGAGGTACACAATCAACATGAAGGACAAAACATGCACTTGCAACAGATTCCAAATGGATGAGATACCATGTCCTCATGCAATTGCTGTGATTAATGAGAAATATATGGATGTGTACAACTTTTGTTCAAAATATTATACAAAAGAATCAATGGTTGCAACATATAATGTTATAGTGTATCCAATAACAGAAGAATGTACATGGAATACATCAGAAGATGTTAAAAAAGAGGTCGTGTTACATCCAAGTGGAAGAGTCAGACCAGGAAGGCCAAGAAAGAGAAGATTCAAATCAGCATGGGAAACGACAACAAGTGTTAAGTGTGGGAAATGTGGTAAAGTGGGGCATAATAAAAAAAACATGTAGAAATGCATCAAAATTTACTTAATCACTATTAAGTGCGCTATAATTACAAATATGATTGATTGATTTGTTCATAAACATATATGTCTGAAAATGACTTTGATTACATATTTTAACTACAAACTGACAGTTATGAATATGTTAAAATCACTTTGTGTTCATTCTTTTGTGTTTATTTAGTGTTTACTTCATGTAAGCAAACAATATTGTATAATTATTGTATATCATTCGTATATTTCCTGCATATTTCGTGAATATTTTCATAAAAGAGTATGGTCGCAAATATTGTGAAGGAAATTCAATTCAATTCTGCATACATATTATATATTTCTTGTATATTTTCTGTATATTCTGCATAAAGGTTGTATATTTCTAGTATACAATATGTTTTCTACACATTAAGGAATTTATTTTCTCAAGTAATGAGATGTTCAATATATTTTTTGTATATTTCGTGTATATTGTACATTCAAGATGTATATTTGTTGTATATTTCTTATATACATTATGTTTTCTGCACTTTAAGCAAATCAACTAGACAAATAATTAGTTGTTTTGAATATTTCTTGTATATTCTGCATACAGGTTATATATTTCTTGTATATTTTGCATATATATATATATATTATGTTTTATGCACATTAAGCATTTCACTTCTGCAGGTAATTACTTATTCTGTATATTTCTTGTATATTTCTTTATACAATATGTTTTCGGCAACGTAAGCAATTCATTTTCCTAGTTAATAAAATGTTCAGTAGATTCCTTGAATATTTTTTGTATATTTCATGTATATTATACATTCAAGTTGTATATTTGTTATATATTTCTTATATATAATATGTTTCCTACACTTTAAGCAAATCAACTTGACAGGTAATGAGTTTTCTGAAAATTTCTTGTATATTCTATATGCAGGTTGTATATTTCTTATATATTCTGCATGAAAGTTGTATATTTCTTGTATATTTCCTATATATTTTGTGTATACATTATGTTTTATGCACATTAAGCATTTCACTCTGCAAGTAGTTACTTATTCTATATATTTCTTGTATATTTTTTGTATATTTCATGTATATTAATATGTTTCCTGCACATTGAACAATTTATTTTCTCATGTAATGAGATGTTTAGTAGATTCCTTATATATTTATTGTATATTTCTTGTATATTATACATTCAAATTGTATATTTGCTATATATTTCTTATATACAGTATGTTTCATGCACTTTAAGCAAATCAATTAGGCAAGAAATGAGTTGTTCTGTATATTTTTTATATATTCTGCATGCAGGTTGTATATTTCTTGTATATTGCTTGTATATTTTGCGTATACATTATATTTTATGCACATTAAGCATTTCACTTCTACACGTAGTTACTTGTTCTGTATATTCATTGTATATTTCTTGTATACAGTATGTATATTTGTCATATATTTCTTATATATCATGTTATGCATTATGTAAATTGTATGTTTTTCTGGACATAATGCAACTAACTTTGGAAAAACGTATTGTATATATAATAAACACATATACATGTAACTGTTTTACATAAAAAATTTGATGAACAACAAAGTGGTATAAAATTTTTGAATGCTAAATACAATGCAGTACATCAGTTATAAAAAAAAATTAATAACTTGCATCCAAAATCTTATTTCTCTCTTGGTTGGACCACGACATTGATGTCAAATCTTCTACAGTCTTCAGAATCACTATCAGTTCCTTCTTCTTGTTTCAACTTTCCATGTTTGTACAGAAGAAAGCCAAGTCTTTGACGATGAATAGGAACATCGAATTCTGTGGAAATTTCTTTTCCGTGAAGAAAATATTCAGCAAAATAACACATAAAGACCCCGCAGTCACTACAAAAAATAAATAACAATAAAAAGTAAATAAAAACTATGATGTGTATTAACAAGCATATACCATATAGGTAAATTAATGAATACATACAATGATAAAAGAAATTACCAGTCAATTTGAGAAGGAATGTTTTCAACCATAACAACTTTGAAAGCTTTTCCACCAGGTTTGATTGTCAAATTATTCCTTAAATCAAAAAATCTAACCATTGAAAGATATAATGGTAACTATATGTTGTAAGCACGAGTTACTTCCTTAACAACAGAAACCATTGCAGCTGAACGCAGTGAATTGTAAACATAAAGATAACATTCTGCGATATTAAGACAACTCAAAACCCAATGCGATACAGATGAAACATGAATTGGGAATAGAAGATAGTCATATTCAATCCAAGGTTTGTTGCTGTGACGACCCACATTTTGATATCGGAACGATGGATCCGACATTCTTGTACTCCGTGTATTTTTCTAGAATTATAATGAGAAAATACAAGATTTTTTTCCTATTTTTCTCAATTTCGGATTAATTATTAAAGAAAATGAAAATAATTCAAGAAAATACAATTTTAAGGAGAAAACACAATGAAATATTAGGAAAATGTGTTTTCTTGAGGAAAATAATTTATGGGATTAATTTATGAATTTTTGGGGTAATTATCAGATTTTTAGAATGATAAATAGAATTTTTGGATGAAAAATATGATTTTTGGAGAAATAATTAAATAAATGTTGTAATTGGGTATA
>JAJIYU010017428.1:0-11691 GCA_030144865.1 Tinospora cordifolia | reverse complement strand
CAACCATTTCGAGGATTATCACATAGAGAAAGGCTGATACTTCTCATGGCTCAGTCCCACATGGATTATCACATAAGAAGTATTATTCTCCAGGGCTCAGTCCATCGAAATAATATCGCATTTTAGATATGCTCTTGCAAATCCAAAACACGTTGCCGTGTAATTACAGTTTTATGAATTTCAAACCCAATGCAAATATATCAATACAAATAACATGCTTACATTCAAATCCATTTTATATTTACAATTCCATATAATAACCAAGACAAAAAAATACTCACAGATTACCAACCGCTTAACCTGTTGGGCACGTATTTCACTTCCTACTATAATAACCAGTCTCTCCCAAATTTGCTGTAAAATCCAGTAATATATAATCCATCATTCCATACTTATATATATTTTCATCAACATTGGTTTTAATTTAATAAAAGTCAGAGGTTTTGACCTAATATTATCGATCACATAGTACCAACAATAATTACTGTTCAACCAATTTCCAATATTCACTCTTAAAAATTTAGGTTCCAATGCGCCGAAATCAACCTATCACAAAAACAATTCATATCTATAAATCACAATTCATTTATTTTTATAAAGAATTTCTAACATATTTATTTTTCATATTTAATCACATACGTGCATTATACATCACGTATGGCTGCGCATTAGCTCGAATATTCTTAATAACCTTTAAAATAATTTTTTTGCTCAAATTCCATATTTTTATAGCACCAAATAAAATAAATAATCTTCAAAATCATATTTTTCTTTAATTTCCTAAATTTTCATAAATAATCTCATTGATCAATCATTCACCAAAAACTCATTTGCTATCGAAAATTCACAAATTTGGTGTTAATGGGTTCATATTTTCATGCTCTACATTCCTATAGGTCTCAATTAGAGTTTTATTTGGGTTTAACATACCCAAAAGCCTATCCAAAGGTTATAAAACTTTGGGTATTTATTTTAAAATCTATAGGGTAAACTAACATAATCTAACTACATATCTAGGATATATTTATCGCCATAAGTGTTTTGGTATAATTTTTGTTGAGTTTTACTCACTATGAAAAAATATTCAATTTTTGGGTACAGTTATAAAACACCATCTACAGTAAAAATTACACCCCTAGGTTCGTAATACATGACTTATTTAGTATTTTGTAATTAGAATTTGGAGAAAAACTTACTTGTGTGCTAGATTCAACAAAGTTTATTTTTTGCTTTTGCCTTCCATTTTTTGCATCCGGTTTCCCTTTTTTTTCTGTTTATTTTGGGCATCTGGAAAGGAGATGAAATGAGATCATGAGACAATCGACATCACATGCTCCACTAATCCCCTTAACTAGCCACTCAACTTCCCAACACTACAAATCACTTTTCAATTGCATTAGCCACGTCTTCCATTATCAATTGAGCGCCACTCATCCACATGAATTTAATAAATTCACCACCATGCATTTTGTAGCCAACCTCCCCACATTTATATCATATAAGGCATGTTAATAACCAATATCCTAATTCAATTCACCAACCACTACCCACCTATATATAGATTATTTGCTCCAACTAATACCCTTAGTTCATCCATATATATATATATATATAAATGATTATTATATTATCAACCGTCCCATTAACTTTTACACACCCCATATATATACATATATATATATATATATATCACTATTATATTAATGCATGTATCCCAACTTATCATCTCATTTCATTCATATATATATATATATATATATATTAACCAATTGTTTCATTTGTACTCCCATTATTCATGATTATACCTTAATTTAAGTTAAGTAATTCAATTTAATTAATTTTTACACATTTATTTACTTCAATTAATTTATATACGCAATGTGTATTTTTAATACATGTATATAATTAAGACATACATATATACGTACTCCGTACACATACGTGTATGTATACTCATTTATTTCTATTTAAATTGATTTACGTGTCTAATTAAAATACGGAGTGTTACAAATCTCCCAAACTTAATGAATTTTGTCCTTGAAATTTAAACTAAAGGAACATACCTCAAGTAATAAAAAGATCTGAAAATTGCTCCTGCATCTTATCTTCACGCTCCCAGGTTTGCTCTTCATTATCATGAAATTGTCATTTAACTCTGACTAACAGAATCTTCTTGTTCCGCAGCTTCTGTACTCTTCTGGCCATGATCTGAATAGGTTTTTCCTCATAGGTAGTGTCCTCCCCAACTTGTATCTGTGTTAAATCTAGAACATGCATCGAATCTGGATAATATTTCCTTAACATAGATACATGAAACACATCATGCACACCGGCCAACTAAGGAGGTAGAGAAAGTCGGTATGCAACTAGACCAATCCTCTCTAGAATCTCAAATGGTCTTATAAAGCGTGCTGCTAATTTTCCTTTCACTCCAAATCTCATCTGACCTTTTTGAGGGGAAACTTTCAACAGTACCTAGTCACCCACTGCAAACTCTAAAGCTCTGTGACGATGATCAAAATAGCTCTTTTGACGATCTTGGGCTTTCTTCAAATTTTGTCTAATTTGCTTAATCTTTTATGTGTGATCTGCAATAATCTCTGGCCCCAACAACTGTGATTCCCCAACTTCATACCAGCAAGTTGGAGATCTGCACGGTCGACCATATAAAGCCTCATACGGTGCCATGCCAATACTAGCCTAATAGCTGTTATTATAAGCAAACTCACACAAAGATAAACACTCACTCCAAGTCCTACCAAACTCCAATATACACGATCTGAACATATCCTCTAACATCTAAATCACCCTCTCAGTTTGACCATCAGTCTGCAGGTGAAATGCTGTATTGAGAAGGAGATGAGTACCAAACCGAGAGTGCATAAACTGCCAAAATCTCGATGTAAACTGCAAATCTCTATCTGACATGATAGATACAGGCACCCCATGCAATCTCACAATCTCTCGCACATATAACCTGCTCAGTCGGTCTATCGAATATCTGGTGTTCATCGGAAGAAAATGTGTAGACTTAGTCAATCAGTCAACAATAACCCATATGGCATCATATCTTCCATGAGATTTAGGCAATCCTGTAATGATATCCATAGTAATATGCTTCCATTTCCACTCTAGAATGGGTAAGGGTTGCATCTGACCCCCTGGTCTTTGATGCTTAGCTTTTACTTGTTGGCACACACTATATTTCTGCACATACTTAGCTATATCTTTCTTCATCCCATGCCACCAAACTGTCCTTTTCATATCATGGTACATTTTTGTAGACCCTGGATGAATAGTATACTGAGATCTATGTGCCTTTTCAAGCAATGCTGCCCTTAATTCCCTATCAACAGGTATCCATAACCTTCCTTCATAACGTAGCACACCATCAAAACCTCTCTGTCAGTCAACTCTATCTGCACTATTAGCCCAAGTCTCATAAATTGTCAAATCAGGATCATGCTACTGTAACTCTCTGATCTTCTAAATATGAGAGTCTGTCAACTGAATATGCCTCTGAGCACAAATATCAACATTGGCTCTACAGAGAGAATACTCATCATAGTTACTCTCTTTAACAGTTGCCATTCCTGAGCCATCTGGAAAGCTACCATACTAGTCTCTTCTCGTTTCCTACTCAGGGCATCTGCTACAACATTGGCCTTCCCAGGATGATACTCCAAAGTGAAGTCATAATCCTTCAGGAATTTTAGCCATCTGCCTCATATTCAGCTCTTTCTGGTCAAATAAATATTTTAGACTCTTATGATCAGAACACAGTGTGAACCTTTCTCCATACAGATAATGTCTCCACAGTTTCAACACAAAAACTACTGCTGCTAACTCTAGATCATGCACAAGATAATTTTTCTCATGCACCTTTAGCTGTCTAAATGCATAAGCAATTACCCGACCTTCCTGCATCAATACACCACCCAAACCTGTCAGTGCTACATCTGTATATATCACTAATTCTTTCCCAAGCTATGGAAGTACTGACACAGGAGCAGTAGTTAGCTTCTTCTTTAATTCCATGAAAGCATTTCACATGCCAAGGTCCACAAAAATGGTACATTTTTCTGAGTCAACTTTGTGAGTGGAGTAGCTAATTTAGAAAAAGCCTCTACAAACTTTCTACAATAGCCAACTAGACCCAAAAAACTACGAATCTCAGTCACTGTAGTTGGTCTTGGCCAATTGATAATAGCCTCAACCTTAGCAGAATCAACTGAAATACCCTCCGCACTTTCTACATGACCCAAGAACTTTACCTCATCTAGCCAAAACTCACATTTGCTAAATTTAGCATACAATCTATGCTCCCTTAAAGTCTTCAAAGTGATACGGAGATGTTGCTCATGATCTTCTCGAGTCTTGGAATATATGAGGATATCATTAATAAACACAATAATGAACTGATCAAGATAGGCTTAAATACCTTTTGGATTAAATCCATAAACATAGCAAGAGTATTAGTTAATCCAAAGGGAATTACAAGAAATTCATAATGACCATATCTAGTTCTGAAAGCAGTCTTTGACACATCTTCTTCTCGAACCCTTAACTGATGATACCCAGACCTCAAATCAATCTTAGAAAAGAACTTAGCACCATTCAATTGATCAAATAAATCATCAATGCGAGGCAAAGGATATTTATTCTTTATAGTCACCTTGTTCAGCTGACGATAATCAATGCACAACCGTAAACTTCTATCCTTTTTTACAAACAATACTGGTGCGCCCCAAGGTGACATACTTAGGTTAATAAACCCTTTAGTCATCAGCTCATCTAGTTGCACTTTAAGTTCCTACAACTCTTTTGGTGCCATTCGGCATGGAGGAATGGAAATAGGCTTAGTATTAGGCATCACTTCAATAATGAAGTCTATCTCCCGCTTTGGTGGTAATCCTGACAAATCATCTGGAAACACGTCAGGATACTCACCAACTACAAGAATATCAGCCAACTGGATGCCTTTTGCCTTCTCCACCATTGAACCAATACCAAACCACATTCCTACTTCTTCATCAGTAGCCATACGACCTCGAGTAGGAAGTTGTGAAGATTTCATACCCTTATACACAAATGAGGGTTGACCGGGTATTTGAAAGATTACTCTTTTAGAAAAATAGTCAACACATGTATGATAGGCCGGCCAACCAATCCATGCCTAGAATAACATCAAATTCTAGAAATTCCAAAACTCTAAAACATATAATCATTTCATGATTGTCATATTTTATTACACAATTTTCCCACAACATATTTGGATATATTCTTTCCCCAGCTGCTGTACTCAAAATCAGAGGTGTGCTAGTCCTAACAGGTGATAAATGCAATTTATCTACCATGTGACCAGTAATAAAGGATAAAGTTGATCCAGCATTTATCAAAACATACATTGGAGTGTCATAGATATCGATAATACCTTTAATGAGTTGTTTGTTGGAGTCAAGATTGGGCTCTGTTACTGCTCTAGCCTGCTCACGTATCCCTGTAGTAGTTCCACCTCCTTGGACAGTCAAAGATCTCTGGGGTGCAGATTGTGGACACTAAAAAACTCCATGTCTTGGCATCCCACACCTATAGCAAACAAATGGTGGTCTACCTGACCCAGAAGCAGAAGATGCAACTTGAGACCCTGTTCCTTCTACTGCCATATAAGGTCTACTCCCAATCTACTGTTGTGGCCTCCTTGGCTGTGGTACACCTCTCCCTGCCATATATCTGGTGGTGGTGTAGGCCCTGTCACAACTGGAGCTACAGATGCCTCCATTTTGCTACCCTGACCACTATGTCTAGGCTTCTTATTGGGCATGGGCCTTCTCTTCTGATAATATGGCCTTCCTGCCATAGCTAGACTCATCTGACCTACTACTGCACTCTATGTGGTAAATGATGTCACTATCATCCCTGTAGTGACGACTCTCGTCATCCTAGCATTAGCTTGGGCAGTTTCAAAATCCCCAACCTGTCTGGTTGCTTGCTCGTAAGTCTGTACCCCTGCTAACGCTAGCCCCTCACAGATGCGATCACAATACTCGTCTCTAATCTGTTGCATTCGGAGCTGATTTGTAGCTACCATCTCAGGAACAAATAAAGCTAATCGATTGAACTCCTGCTCATACTCCCTTACTGTCATATTTTCCTAAGTAAGATGCATGAATTCATTTCTTTTCTTGTCCTTCTCACACCTAGGATAGAATTCTTCATAAAATAACTCTTTGAACTTAGTCTATGACTTAACCTCCACACCTCTAGTGGCCATCCGCTTCCACCAATCATCTACTTTGTCAACCAACTTGTATCTAGCCAATTTCACCTTTTCTGCATCTGAAGCTTGCATATCCTAAAAAATAGTTTCCATTTTGTTTATCCACCTTTCTGCAATTTCAAGATCAAACCCTCCTGGAAACTCAATAGGACCCCTATGCTTGAAATCCTTCATTACCTTCTCATATCTATCTTTCTTAGCATTAGGATCTACCGGTGCTACCACTTCAGCCTGAATTGGAACAGGGATCCACAACTGGTTCAGTTCTACCTCTCACAGGAACACTCGCACTACTTTGTTTCCCTTCCGCTGGCACATTTTGTGGAACTGGTCTGTTACCCTGCATCTGTGCCAATAGAGTAGCTAGCAGTGCCTATTGCTATTGCTGTGAGGCAAGTATAGCTTCTAGTGTTTAATTCAACTTTTCAATAGGATTCATGGCTGATCTTGCTTATTTTTCCCTTCAACACTGAAATTTACAAGCAAATAAAACTTCATCAAGATCAAATCTATGGTACTTGTCAACCTAAATTAACTATCAATATAAATACCCATATAAGCAAACACAACATCATATAAGACTTTTATCTTTTAAAGCTTTTAAAATTCTAGGCTCTGATATCAATATTGTCGCAACCCACTTCATAAAAATGACCTCACGACTGGTACATAATACCATATACGCTACATCTACGTATATAATACTATGTCAGCCTCTTACACTTAATACTACTCAATATCCATTCAAAAATTTTGACAGAGTCTCCCCTAAAATTTGGACTTATCATAAATAAATTCATCACCTAATAAACACATTTTATCAATCGACCAATTCACAACAGATAATAGTAACCCACAAGCTATCTTCAATCAAAACTCATAGCTCCTAATTTACAAAGTTCCACTCTTAACTAGTATAACCAGATCTAGATCCCTCTAATGATATTACATATCCAGTGATAATCATAATTATACAAAAGTACAACCCACAACATAATTAAACCTACGCACACAGCAGTGTCTGAAGAGTCAACTACCCTTCTTGTGCCAGTTTCTTCCCTTTCTTATCTATTCCTGAAATGTTAAAGATAATAAGTGAGCTACAATATGCCCAGTGAGTAATCTTTATTAATGCCATTTACATGCATTTAAATAATCATGTAGAAAATCAAATTAACTAAAACATTTAAATTCATCATGCACATTTAAGCCATACATACATGCATTCTACATAGTGATCATGCTAGTTTCAATGCATCATTTAGCAAAACATATGCACATCCACATCTTTCAGAAGTAGAGTCAGTCTCACTTCTTGTGTGGCCTGGACAATAGTAGACTGTACCTCTAATTATCACCTACTCCACAACCATTTCGAGGATTATCACATAGAAAAATGCTGATACTTCTCATGGCTCAGTCCCACATGGATTATCACATAAGAAGTATTATCCTCCAGGGCTCAGTCTATCGAAATGATATCGCATTTTAGATATGCTCTTGCAAATCCAAAACACGCTACTGTGTAAATACAGTTTTATGAATTTCAAACCCAATGCAAATATATCAATGCAAATAACATGCTTACATTCAAATCCATTTTATATCTACAATGTCATATAAATAACTAAGACAAAGAAATACTCACAGATTACCAACCGCTTAACCCGCTGGGTATGTATTTCACTTCCTGCTATAATAACCAGTCTCTCCCAAATTTACTGTAAAATTTAGTAATATATAATCCATCATTCCATACTTAATATATATTTTCATCAACATTGGTTTTTATTTAATAAAATTCAAAGGTTTTGACCTAATATTATCGATCCCATAGTACTAGCAATAATTACTACTCACCAAAATTACTATTCAACCAATTTCCAATATTCACTCCCAAAAATTTAGGTTCCAATGCATTGAAATCAACCTATCACTAAAACAATTCATATCCATAATTCACAATTCATTTATTTTTATAATGAACTTCTAACATATTTATTTTTCATATTTAATCACATACATGCATTATACATCACGTACGGTTGCGCATTAGCTCGAATATTCTTAATAACCTTTAAAATAAATTTTCTGCTCAAATTTAATATTTTTATAGCATCAAATAAAATAAATAAGCTTCAAAATCATATTTTTATTTAATTTCCTAAATTTTCATAAATAATCTCATTGATCAATCATTCATAAAAAAAACTCATTTGCTATCCAAAATTCACAAATTTGGTGTCAATGGGTTCGTATTTTCATTCTCTACATTCCTATAGGTCTCAATCAGAGTTTTATTTGGGTTTAACATACCCAAAAGCCTACCCAAAGGTTATAAAACTTTAGGTATTTATTTTAAAATCTACAGGGTAAACTAACACAATCTAACCACATATCTGGGATCTACTTATCGCTAGAAGTGTTTTGGTATTTTTTTGTTGAGTTTTACTCACTGTGAAAAAATACCCAATTTTTGGGTACAACTATAAAACATCGTTTACATAAAAATTACACCCCTAGGTTTGTAATACATGACTTATTTAGTGTTTTTGTAATTAGAATTTGGAGAAAAACTTACTTGTGTGCTAGATTCAACAACTTTTCTTTTTGTTTTTGCCTTCCATTTTCTACATCCGATTTCCCTTTTTTTTTCTTTTCTATTCGTTTTCAGCGTTTGGAAAGGAGATGAAATGAGATCATGAAACAACCGACATCACGTGCTCCACTAATTCCCTTAACTAGCCACTCAACCACCCAACACTACAAATCACATTTCAATTGCATTAGCCACGTCTTCCATTATCAATTGAGCGCTAGTCATCCACATGAATTTAATAAATTCACCAGCATGCATTTTGTAGCCAACCTCACCACATTTATATCATATAAGGCATGTTAATAACCAATATCCTAATTCAATTCACCAACCACTACCCACCTATATATAGATTATTTGCTCTAACTAATACCCTTAGTTCATCCATATATATATATATATAAATGATTATTATATTATCAACTGTCCCATTAACTTTTACACACCCCATATATATATATAAATCACTATTATATTAATTCATGTATCCCAACTTATCATTTCATTTCGTTCATATATAGATTAACCAATTGTTTCATTTGTACCCCCATTATTCATGCTTATACCTTAATTTAAGTTAAGTAATTCAATTTAATTAATTTCTATACATTAATTTACTTCAATTAATTTATATATACAATCTATATTTTTAATACATGTATATAATTAACACGTACATATACACGTACTCTGTACACATACATTTATATATACTCATTTATTTCTATTTAAATTGATTTACATGTCTAATTAAAATACGGAGTGGTACAAGCTCACGGACTAGATTTTGCACACCCACATCAACACACAGTTGCTAACATCTTCTTCATTCTTCTCCTTCATTATCCTTTTCATTCCCTTGTTATTCATTCCAACATCACACACCATAGTAGCCACTTCAATAATGCACTACCTACCCCAATAACACCACGAACCAGAGAAATCAGCTAACTCCCACATACCAAACTTCTCCACACAGCTCCTCTGTTCCATGATTCACAAACCAGCAGCTGCAACTCATGGACCATGGCAGCACTCCTCTTGGTCAGCCACTCAACACACCTTGCTCGTTAGTCCCAATTGTAGCAGCATGGTTGCTGCTCATCTTTCATCTCCTCTTCACGGGCAGATTTCAGATCATCGTCTTCATCAAGCAAAACTCACCAGCAGCAAAATCCCTTCATCTCATTCACAACTCCAAGTCACACACACATACACCTAACAGACAACAACTTAGAAATTCCCATCTCCTTCGTTTTCAACTCCCCCTTTCCTCTGCATCACGGACAATAATCGGTAGCAACTAGCAACAACCCAACCAACAGCAACTGTAACTGCAGCAGCAGCAGCAATAGCAATGGCAGCAGCAACAGTAAACTGTGTTGTTTTGCTTCTGTTCCTCTGTTCTTCCTCTGCTCGGTTGCAATACCCCATAATTTTGTCAAAAAATTTAAAATAAATAAAATAAATGTAGTGTACATGTATTTTTAAAAATAAATCAAACATTATATAAGTATTAATTAATAATTACATAAATTATTATCTGAAAATAAAATAAGAAATAAATAAAAATACATGGGAAAGGAAAATGTAGATTATCATTAAAATATTAAAGAAATGAAAAAAATATCACATCAATACAATATTAAATAATTAGAAAGAGAAAAATATTAGCAAATCATCAAAATAGAAAGGAATACACAAGAAAATCAAGTTTATATCATTTGGAAAGTGTCTAATTGGCAAAATTTAAGATAATTGCAACTTAGAAAAGCAATTTGGTAATTAGAAACTGCATCAAACGGTCCAAAACGAATCTGTAAAATCTAATGAATGAGATTGAAGTCCAAAACGGCACCCAGGAGCACCGAATCATCAAGATCGAACGGCTCACGATCAATCTCTCCAATCCAACGGTCCAGATCACGGGCGCAAAGCTTAATCTCGAAATCGGATCGCACACTGTGTTCGAGGCAGATCAGACGGAGTAGATCGGATACGTGTTCGGAGATCGCGAAGGTATGCATTGATCGAGGAAAATCTGACGGCCCGCAATCAATCAAACCAAATCCAACGGCCCATACGATTTTCGGTGATCGCGAAATTGATCCTCACTCTGTATCCGAGGACCATCCGACGGCTTTGATGAAGTTAGCTGACCACGATCAAGATCTGCACGCAGTGTCCGAGAATCATCTGATGGTCCAGAAAGCCATGTTCCTAAGATCGCGAACATATTGATGCGCTCGAGGATAATCCGACCGCCCTGATCAAGCCCACCCCAGCTATGATTTCCGCGTGACTCGAGGACGATCCTACGGTCCCGATTAAATGCTCTGAATTAAATAGCTAAAAATTCGAATTAAGTCAATAAAAATACATCAAAAATCCAAAAATTGGTTTCTAAAATCCCAAAAATTTTCAAAAAAATTACTTACTAATCTCTTGTGCTTGGGGGGCACGAAAATTTGAATTATTGGCAAGTTTCTTATAATTAGAGCACCACAAACTTGCTATTCTATACACTTTTGAGGCCTATATAAACCCCCCATGCTTACAAATCAAATCATCCCAAGCAACAAGAGTTGAGTTTTCATCTTGTGCTTCAAGCCCTCTTCTTGGCACCCCTTCTCACTTTTCTTTTCTCTTTTGAGTGTGAGAAGTTCTTGGTTTGGGGATTCTTCTTGGGTGATTGTCTTGATGTTTGAGCATTGGGAACTATTGCTTCAACTTTGGGGAAAACTACATATCAAGGTGGAAGTGATTTCTCTTACACCCTTTTTCTTATTCAAAGTTCTAGCATGTTCATTGG
>JAJIYU010017427.1:0-11691 GCA_030144865.1 Tinospora cordifolia | reverse complement strand
GTCCAAGTGGTAGGAATCAGAAATAAGAACGTTTAATGTGTGGTATAAGCCACTGTTACTGACTGTTAAACATATTGTTGCGACAGTGCCAACAGAAACAGTTTGGGGCCAAAAAAGGAGCAACATTCAAGACACCTCAAAGCACCCTTTTGGGCTGGAACCAGAGGCATCATAAACTCCCTAATAGAGGTTCCAGAGAGGTATAAGGGCTTAACCTCAAACTCTTATGGATGTACCTTGTTATGCATGCAAATATGCCATGATAGTAGGGTGATAGAACAAAACTTCCTTGTGCTCTTTAGGATATAACAGAATGTTGATAGAATGATGAGCATGTTTTAGATGTTGAATGCTACTGATTTGAGGTGGCTGTGATAAGTGAATATGTTATGATCTATAAACTGTAAATGGACACAAGAAACAACCCATAAGGTGGTGTTAGAATGAAGGAAAAGAACACTAGAGGATAGTGAAAATCATGCACCCAGAAATTTCCAGCATTCTGTCCGAAATTTCTGAAATAAAATTGACTGACCAATCCATGTTAGATTAAGTTGAAATTTGGTGGAGAGACCCCTAGATATGTATATAAGTTACCTACAAATATTCAGAGCATTCTGATTTGTGTAGCTAGGTCAACTGAGGCAAACAGTCACTGCCTATCACAGGGGATACGGGGTATGTGAAGTTTCTGTTATCATGCTTAAAAACCCTAGTAAATGAGGTCCAAAAATTGTGATTTAAAATTCTGTGTAAACAATACGAAGTCTAGAATAGTTTTGCAAAGTTTGGTGCAAATCCGATGGACGGATTGCCCGCAGAAAATTTGGAAAAACGGTCGCGCAGATAGGGTCATAGGCTAAGGTTTGTGCCTAAGTAATGGGAAATAGGGATGTTGACCCTTTTTGGCCCAATTGACCCCATAATAACCAGAATTGACCCTATATGACTCTGTTGACCAGTTAGGTCAACAAATAATAGGTTGACTAGGGTTGACCAAGATTGACCGAGGTCAATCAAATGGATTTAGCAACTAAGGCAAAATGAACGAACGTATACAACTAGTCTTGACTAGGCCAAATGATTGATGAACCAATGATATAGAATTAAAGTGAGCCAAGTCTCATATTAACGATAAGAAGTTGCATCAATTTCGCAGGACCCAGTGCTAGTGGGACGCGACCGGTCGCGAGAGGAGGGATGGTAGCGGAGCATCCCTGTGAGTAGTGTTTTCTAACTCATACTTAGAGCTTGTTATTCTGTGCATTGTGAAAATGGTATTACATATTGTCATGAACTTGCATCCTTTGAATGAGTTTTAAAAAGAAAAGTGCATCGAATGTCGAGGTCCGAGAGCGGGTTAGGGTATTGGATGCGGTAGAGCAATTAGGGCGAGTTGTGACCCTGATAGTGACCACTTAGCACAGAGTGCCTGTTAAGGGGTTCTGTGGGCCTACGATGATGGCAACAACAATAAGACCTAATCAGGTCGTCACACATGCATTACGGTCAGCAACTCGCTTGTGTATTGATTGGGCTCCCATAGAGCATCGAGTGACCACCTAGCACAGAGTGCCCTGAGGGGGGTTCTGTGGGCCCAGATTTGGGTCGTCACCTCTACACCTAGCCGTCGGGTTTCTCCCGCTCAAGTGTTTTTAATCGCCTCGGAAAGCTTTCGAGCCTCGACGAATGTTTTCATTGTTTAACTGTTTTTAACT
The DNA here is from genome assembly GCA_030144865.1 of Tinospora cordifolia. Classification (NCBI taxonomy): domain Eukaryota; kingdom Viridiplantae; phylum Streptophyta; class Magnoliopsida; order Ranunculales; family Menispermaceae; genus Tinospora; species Tinospora cordifolia. The sequence continues at coordinate 9,973 of JAJIYU010017427.1, read as the reverse complement.
AAGGTGCACGACTGCATTATGAATTTAAATTGTATTTACTGTTACATTCATCTGCATAATGTTATTGTTCATGCATCCATGACACATGTTTTAACTGTTGAATACTTGTTTTAAGTTTGAATTAGACTGCATAACTCACTGAGCCGCCGTGGACAATTAGGCTTACTACTTTAACATTTCAGGTTCTTCAGCCGCGGATAAGGGCAAAGGAGTGGTCATTGCGTAGGACTGCCCTCTCTTACTCTTTTGGGTAGGATTTCTTATATTTTCCTTTCCTGTTACTATGTTTTGAGGGGTAGAACCATGTATAAGGGTGATGATAGCCTGTATATAAAGAATAGTCTCTCCTGTTGCTACACATGTGTAATGACCCGTTTTGGAAATATGAAGTTCTTATTGGTGTTCGTATGTTAAATTCTTTTGCATTACTTATGATTACTCTGATAGTGTGTAATGTAGGTAGTAAGATTGAGGCTTAACAGTGTCTTGGCAAGCTCGGCTTGCGAGCGGGTTTGTTGGGACACTGTGCCGGTCGGTTCGCCCTTCATCCTAGGGAAGGGGGCCCGACAATTTCAAATTAATCATTAAAGAAAATAAAAATAATTTGAGAAAAATACAATTTTAAGGAGAAAACATATGAAAGTATTAGGAAAATGTATTTTCTTGAAGAAAATAACCTTTAGGATTGATTTATGAATTTTTGGAATAATCATGGAATTTTTAGAATAATAAATAGAATTTTTGGGAGGAAAATATGATTTTTGAAAAATTATTTAATTTGTGGAAAAAATAATTAAATAAATGATAAAATAAGGTATAATGGGGTATTTTGGATGAGAAATAAGGATTGGACAATTTTTAATAAATTAGAAAAAAAAGCAAAATTTCGGTATAAAACACGTATATATAAGTGTATATATATAGGTATGTATATAAGGAAAAAACAAAAAAATAAAAAAAAAATTAATATATGGGAACCTGGGCTGACCTAGGCGCTAGGCTCGGGCCGACCCAGGCTCCAAGCGGGCCGAGCGCCCGGCCTGCACGGGTGGGTAGCCCGTGCGGGACTCGGGCCCCATGCGCGGCCCGGGCTAGGCGCGTGGGCCGGCCCACACGCCCACAAAGGGGTCCGACCCCTTTTCCTTTTTGTCCTCTTATGCGATTTTATCTAATTTTTTGACGAATTTCAGTCGATTTTTGGGGATTTTTCAGCAAGTTTTGCAACATAAAATCGTGGGAGTTCATGGTTTAGATCCATGGTTTTGGCCATCAATTCATGGCCTCCATTGTGGCCAATGAATGCTGCCAACTGAAAATCCAGCATGTGAGGTTGAGTGTCACCTGGATAGCCACATGTCACCCACATCTTTGCCAAGCAAGCACCCCCATGCAACAAAATGGCTTCTTTGAGCTCAAAGTCCAAAAATTCTAGATTTATGTAGCCAACTTCCCTAGCTTCGATCTTCCTCAATTTTCAACCAAATCCAGCAAATTATAGCTTGATTTGAAGCTTGTACCACCATCTACAAAGTCCCATAAGTGGTTTGCACAATCTTGGAGCCGTCTGAAGCAGAAATCATCAAGAGAAGGTGTTGTCCACACTGTTCAAACCCAAAAAAAAAAACCAGAAAGTGTGTTGGAACCACTTTTGAAGCTTTGGACCTTGGCCATTTCCAGTTCCTTTTTGGAGGTAAAATTGTTCACTCTCCTCATTTTCGTATGTACTTTGACCTCCAAGAGTTAGAGAACGAAAAATAAGGCCTTGTACATGATTTTAGGACCCCTGAAGTTGATTACTTACTCACTATCACAGCTATGTAACAGAGACAGTTGGAGCGACCTTGGGAAAGCTCACTCTTGAACAACTATAGGCACGTCCCTGAGGTAAAAATCCATCATTCTACTCCTTATCATGAGTATTCAAGTGTCCAAGTGGTAGAAACCAGAAACTGAAACGTTTAATATGTTTTATAAGTCACTGTTGCTAACTGTTAGACATATTATTGCAACAGTGTCGACAGAAACAGTTGGGACCAAAATAGGAGCTATATTTGGGACACTTAAAGGCACCCTTTCGAGCTGGAAACAGAGACATTGTAGACCCCATAGTAGAAACTCCAGAAGGGTATAAAGACTTGACCTTGAATTCTTGTGGATGTGCCTTGTTATACTTGCAAATGTACTATGATTGTAGGGTGCTAGAATAGATTTCTTGTGTTCCTTAGAATATAGTAGAATATTGATGGGATGATAGACATGTTATTGATGTTGCATGTTATTGATTTGAAGTTTTTGTGATTAATGGATGTGTTATGACTTGTAAACTGCAAATAGACACAAGAAACAACCCGTAGAATGGTGATTTAATGAGGGAAAAGACCACTAGAAAAATAGTAGAATCTATGAACCCAGAAATTTCCTGCAATCTAGTTGAAAATTCTGAAATGAAATTAACTGACCAAACCTTGATAGATTGAGCTGAAATTTGGTGGAGAGATCACTAAGTATATCTAGAAGTTTCCTACCAAATTTCAGAGCATTCTGGTATGGATAGGTAGGTAAACTCAGGCAGACAGTCACTGCCTGTCACAGGGTATACGGGATCTGTACAATCTCTGTTATTATACCTAGAAACCCTAGTAAATGAGGTCCAAAAATTGTGATTTAAAATTCTGGAAAAACTTTAGGAAGTCTAGAACAGTTCTACAAATTTTGGCACAAATCCGATGAACGGATTGTCCGCAGAAAAATTGGACATATGGTTGCATAGATAAGGCCATTGGCTAAGGTTGTGCCTAAGTGATGGAAATTGGGGATATTGACCCTTTTTGGTCGAATTGACTCCATGAAGACCAGAATTGACCCTGTGTGACTCTGTTGACCAGCTAGGTCAGCAAATGATAAGTTGACTAGGGTTGACCAAGATTGACCGAGGTCAATCAAATTGACTTAGTAACTAAGGCAAGGTGAACGCACATAGGGGACTATTCTTGACTAGGTCAAGTTATTGATTAACAAATGATGTAGAGTTAGAGTGAGCCAAGTCCCATGTTAATGTTAAGAAGTTACGTCAATTTCGCAGGACCAAGTGCTAGCGAGACACGACCGGTCGCGAGAGGCGTGCCGGGAGCGGAGCATCCTTGTGAGTAGTGTATTCTAACTCATTTCTTAGAGCATGTTATTTTGTGCATTATGAAAATGAGATTACATATTGTGATGAATCTGCATTCTTTTAAATGGGTTTTAGATTAAAAGTGCACCGAATCTTGAGGTCCGAGAGTACAGAGTTAGGGCGAGTTGTGTCGGTCTCTCATACGACCCAGAGAGGTGACCACCTAGCATAGAGTGCCTGCCGAGGGGGTTCTGTGGGCCTATGATGATGGCAACGGAAAAAAGTCCTGGTTGGTCGTTACGATGATGGCAACGACAATAAGACCTAATCGAAGTCGACACGATGCGCCTAACCGTCTGCAACTCGCTCGATTGATTTTTAGTCGCCTCGGAGAGCTTGCGAGCCTTGGTGAATGTTTTCATTATTTAACTGTTTTTGAATGAAGGTGCACGACTGCATGATGGATTTAAATTGTGTTTACTGTTGCATTCACTTGCATAATGTTATTGCTCATGCATTCATGGCACATGTTTTAATTGAATAAAGGTGCACGACTGCATGCAGTTTAAGTTTGAATTAAACTACATTACTCACTAAGCCGTCGTGGACAATTAGGCTCACTATTCTAACTTTTCAGGTTCTTCAGTAGCGAATAAGGGCAAGGGAGTGGTCATTGCATAGAGTTGCATTCCCTTACTCTTTTTGGTAGGACTTCTTTGTATTTCCTTTCCTGTTGTTATATTTTGAGGGTTAGAATCTATGTCTAAGGGTGAGGAAAGCTTGTATATAATGGATAGTCGCTCCCGTTGCTACACATGTTATAATGACCCGTTTTGGATAAATATCAAGTTCTTATTGGTGTTCGTGTGTTAAATTTCTTCTGCATTCCTTATGATTACTCTGAAAGTGTGTAATGTGGTGTTGTATGTTGAGGCTTAACAGTGTCTTGGCAAGCTCGGCTAGCGGGAGGGTTTGTTGGGACATTGTGCCAATCGGTTCGTCTTTCATCCTAGGGAAGGGGTCCCAACATTCCATTTCCAAATGAATAATGAAATCCAAATTTGTCCAATACAAAAATAGAAATCAAATTCTGCCTGAAAGACGGTACAATGAAAGTCTCTTTCAAATCTAGATAAAAACTAGTTCTTAACAATAATCTAAAAGTTTCAATTGCCTCTACTTCCACCGATTTTCCATCACCAACATAAATGTATCTTTCACCATCATTAGGTTTTTGGCAATTCAGGCAGCCCTACATAGACACACTGATGTGAGTTGTTGCACCAGAATCCAACCACCATGTGTCTCCAGATATTGAAGTCAAATTAACCTCAAAACAAACAAAATTAAGAAGCATACCTTTCTTTACACGCCAAGCGTGATATTTGGTATAGTTCTTCTTTACATGCCCTGCAGTTCCACAGAAGAAGCAACTATTTTTCTTGTGTTGTTTTTTTTATGTGGTGTTGCATCCGCATCATCCTTAGTTTTCTTTCTTTTAACATTCTTTTTGCCCTTCGCAGTAGAAGCTAAGTGAACACTTTCTGTGTTATCAAGCTTCAACCTTTCCTTTTCCTAGACACAGTGTGAGATGAGTTCATTAAGAAACCAAGAGTCCTTTTGACAATTATAGCTCACTTTAAATTGATTAAAGAGTACCGGAAGAGATATCAAAACTAAGCGCACTAACAAGTCCTCAAATAATTCCAACTTGAGTGCCTTAAGCTTTGAAGCAAGATGAGACATTTCCATGATGTATTCCCTGATGTTTCCATTGCTTTTATACCTCATCGAGATGAGGCTTGCCAAAAGTGTACTTGTTTTAGCCTTTTCATTTTTGGCAAACCTCTTCTCAAGGTCTGCAAGGAAACCCTTAGCTATAGTAACCGTATCGAACATAGTGTCTTGAAAAGCTTTTGGAATGGTGCACTTCATGACCATTAGACTTTTGCGATTTGATCGCTCCCATTTTTCAATTTCCTTCTTTTCATCAGAGGTACTCTTATCAGTGATACGAGTAGGTTGATCAATCCTTAGCGCAAGGTCTAGGTTCATGACTCCGAGAACAATCAATACATTCTCTTGTCATGCTTTGAAGTTGGTGCCATTAAGCGTTTGAATGGAATTTATGCTAGCAAAAATATTTGAAGCAGAACCATTAACTGAATAGAGAACAAAAAAAATATGAAGCAAAACAAAATAGCTCATATTAGCACCATATTATGCAAAAAGTGATTTCAAATAATGATAGGGCCCATCACAAGAGACCTTGCACAACGTCAATATTTAGTTTTTGAACAGAAATATTAACTTGTAAGTTGTATTCTTGGTGCAGTAATCAGAGATTGACAATAAAACATATAGAACAATAAATCTTTCTTTGGATCGATTCATTATTCACATGGTACACCGAATAATCGTCACACGTCTATTACCATAGGTGCGTATATAATTCTGGCCAAACACTAACCATCCTTTGGGTTGGTCAAAATTCGCCTGAATAATATATGCACAAAATTCTTTTAATATTCTAAGTTTGATTAATTTTCACAAGAGAAGTTGCTATGGCAACATGTTGCTTCAATTAACTAACTTCTGAATATTATGTGATCATACCAAATTTGAAATCAAATTCATCAATGTTGCATAATAAAACCAAAATATTTAATCTCTTAAAATTTGAATAATCAAAATAAATTCCAAAATAATAATAATAATAATAATAATAATAATAATAATAATAATAATAATACACCTTTTTTGTGTGAATGAAAAAAAATAGAGCCCATAGTTGACTTTATTTAATAGGGCTTTTTACGTAACTATACAATATTTAGAAATATATTACAAATATACCGTGTATTTCAATGTTATACATATAATTAAAAATTAATTACAGAAATATCAGAAATTTGGGTGTTATCATTTTAAACCGAAAAAACCCATGAAATTAACAAACAAACAAGAAAATAACAATAAAAAAAGGAAAAACTGTTTTTCTTTCACATTTAATGAAACATATTAGGAGAAATAGGTTTTTATTTGACCAAAAAATCAGTTTGCTTATATTTTGTCTATATTTTTTGGTATTTTATGATATATTTTGGCATATTATGATATATTTTAGTATATTATGATATTTTTTGATATTTTTTATTTATATTTTTTATAATATGCATACAATATATAGAAAGTAATATGTATAATAAATTTTGAAGCATATTTTGGTATATTTTTGTATATTTTGGTATATTTTATTTATATTTTGGTATATTTTTATATATTTTGGTATATTTTGTTTATATTTTTTGGTATATTATGATATATTTTGGTATATTTTGTTTATATTTTTTATAATATGCATACAATATACAGAAAGTAATATGTATACTAAATTCTGAAGCATATTTTGGTATATTTTTGTATATTTTGGTATATTTTATTTATATTTTTGAATATTTTGTTTATATTTTTTATATAATATGCATACAATATATAGAAAATAATATGTATACTAAATTCTGAAGTATATTTTTGTATATTTTTGTATATTTTTGTATATTTTGTTTATATATTTTGGTATATTTTGTTTATATTTTTTATACTATGCATAAAATATATAGAAAATAATATGTATACTTAATTTTGAAGCATATTTTGGTATATTTTATTTATATTTTGGTATATTTTGGTATATTTTGTTTATATTTTTTATAATATGCATACAATATATAGAAAATAATATGTATACTAAATTTTGAAGTATATTTTTGTATATTTCGGTATATTATGATATATTTTGGTATATTTTGTTTATATTTTTTATAATATGCATACAATATATAGAAAATAATATGTTTACTAAATTCTGAAGCTTATTTTGGTAACTTTTGGTATATTTTGTTTATATATTTTGGTATATTATGATATATTTTGGTATATTTTGTTCATATTTTTTTATAATATGCATACAATATATAGAAAGTAATATGTATACTAAATTCTGAAGCATATTTTGGTATATTTTTGTATATTTTGGTATATTTTGTTTATATTTTAATATATTTTAGTATATTTTATTATATTTTGTTTATATTTTTTGGTATATTATGATATATTTTGGTAAATTTTGTTTATATTTTTTATAATATGCGTACAATATATAAAAATAATATGTGTACTAAATTCTAAAGCATATTTTGTTATATTTTTGTATATTTTGGTATATTTTGTTTATATTTTTTGGTATATTATAATATATTTTGGTCTATTATGATACATTTTGGTATATTTTGCTTATATTTTTTATAATATGCATACGATATATAATAAATAATATGTATACTAAATTCTGAAGCATATTTTGGTATATTTTTGTATATTTTATTTATATTTTAGTATATTTTTCTATATTTTTGTATATTTTTTTTATATTTTTTGGTATATTATGATATATTTTGGTATATTTTGTTTATATTTTTTATAATATGCATACAATAAATAAAATGTAATATGTGTACTAAATTCTGAAGCATATTTTGGTATATTTTGTTTATATTTTTTGGTATATTATGATATATTTTGGTATATTTTGTTTATATGTTTTATAATATGCATACAATATATAAAAAATAATATGTATACTAAATTGTGAAGCATATTTTGGTATATTTTTTTATATTTTGTTTATATTTTTTGGTATATTATGATATATTTTGGTATATTATGATATATTTTAGTATATTTTGTTTATATTTTTTATAATATGCATACAATATATAGAAAGTAATACGTATACTAAATTCTGAAGTATATTTTATTTATATTTTGGTATACTTTGTTTATATTTTTTGGTATATTATGATATATTTTCGTATATTTTCTTTTATATTTTTTATAATATGCATACAATATATAAAAAGTAATATGTATCCTAAATTCTAAAACATATTTTGGTATATTTTATTTATATTTTGGTATATTTTATTTATATTTTGATATATTTTATTTATATTTTGATATTATTTTGGTATATTTTTTTATATTGTACAAGACAGGTAAATATATCATCATAATCAGTTTCATAATCATTATAGCTGATCTTCGTGCCAAAATATACGAAAATATACAACCTTTATTCATTGATACTGTTCATCAATACTGTTCATTGTACTATTTCAGAAATATACAAAAATATACCAAAATATACAACCTTCATTCATCGGTATTTGTATATTTCTCAAACATATATCCACCACAAACATATATGTTTGATCAAAGCTATAAAAACACAAGCACAAAGCTAAATAATGGTTATAGATGTCCACAAAGGTTGTGGTTTCGTTGAATATTTGAATTTAGAAGCATGTTGAGCATGCTGAGAGTGCATCTTCTGTTTGAAAATATTGAAAAATTTTCTTTCTACTTTGCTTCCATTTAAATTAGGGCTAAAATGCTTTTTTTTTGGAAATTTTTTTCTTCTTTTCCTTCTTCCTTTGCTATGAGCTTCATCGAGTTGCAAAAATGGCGAGCTCACACCTTACGTGCTCTTGCATTGATTAAACTTGGTGAATGGTGTGGTGGCAAACAACAAGCACAACAACAACGAGCTAAACGAAAGAAAACATTCTGAAATTTTTTTGCACCAATAATTTTAAATTTATGAGCTTAAACACCTTGAATAGCCAAGCGATGGTGAGCGAGCCGCTGGACAAAAAATTAATACTTATGACAATGATATAAACAAACCCAAATTAATATTGACAAAAAATTAAAAAGAATGAACTATTTATAATTTAAATATCAACTTACCTTAAATCTAAAAGATTTGAATTAAATCTAGTGAATTAGAAAAAACAAATTCATAAAGTTGTACTAAGGCTTATCTGAGTTTGGTATGTTTAATAATTGTTTATTTTTTGTGCTAACAGTTTGCTGCTCAACACGATTTGAGATCTGATGATCGAAACTTATTTCCACGATAAAAAACAATGTGCTTTGCTGCCGAGACAGTTAGCAAAAATAATCAACTGTCGATGGTCTCATATCTTAGATCTTGTTGCAACAATCTAAGATCTGAGAATCGCGTTGATCAGCTTCCATTTCCATTCTTTACAGTGCCGAAACCAGTCTATCTCGGAACCCAAATATTCACAGAAACTGACCTCTCCGCTTGGCTATTCAAGGTGTTTAGGGACCGGAAGACCACCAAGGCTGATTCCGTGACTGTCGACAGTATACAATGCCTGTTCCAAAGTTTGGCCGAGACACACGTGCAACGGCGATGGTGAGCGAGCCGTTGGACACGGAGACTAGGGCAAACAACGATTCATATGATAAAATTGTAAATACTTTTGAAAAACTGATATAATTGAAAACGATAAAAAATGGATAAATATTTTTGATAATATTTTTAAAAAACCAACATTGTTTGTAATTTCCACTATATATAAATACAGAGGCCCAGATGGTTGCTGCTGGGCCACAAAAGTGGCAGCCCAGCAGCAACCCATTCTTCTTTATTTTAATCCCCAAAATAAGAGGCCCAACTGGGCCTATTACTATTCATGGCTCAATTATCATGTCTTCAACCTAACACCTAGGGTTGAAAACCCTAACACCAACACAGCAAGCAGCCATGGTGGTTGCCTGGTTTCTTTGCATGCCAATGCAGCCACCATGGCTGCCTGATATGTGTTCATGTATCATTGACAGGACTTTTTCGGTGATCATTGTTGTCGACGGCGATGAACTCGCCAACATGCCTCCTTTTTCCTTTTTTTTTAATTAAAAATCCGCCACCCAGAATTTCGGGCGACTGGCATTCAAACATGGCCCCCTCCCAACAACACAAAATTTACC
>JAJIYU010017426.1:0-11674 GCA_030144865.1 Tinospora cordifolia | reverse complement strand
CACTAGCCCACAGGTCTTTTTCTTCTTCGCGTGGACGATGCAACAACAAGCTACTTCTTCGTTGCATAGGAACGCACCAGCAACAAGGCTACAACATTTCTCCTTCTTTTTCATTCAAAAACGCACCAGATCCGCATTCTTGCGCATCAATGGCAACTCTTCTTCGATCGTCCTTCCTCTATTCTCCCAAATTGCAGCAAGTCGTTGCTTCTTTTGCACAGAGAATGCACCAGCACTAGCTGCTATCGCAACTCAAGGACGCTCAGCACACGTTCTTCCTCTTTGTCTTGCGCATAGATTGCTGGTTCTTTTTTTCCTTCATTTCCTCCATTATTTGCCCACCAACACGTCTTCTTCTTCATTTCGCGCAAAAAATGCACAGCAACAACTCTTCCTCTTTGTTTCACACAAGATGCAGCAGCAAATCTTCGTCTTGTCCCTCTATTCTTCGTGTTCCAGCAACAAATCTGTACCAGATCTGCTTTTTCTTCTTTGTTTCGGTCTTCTTCCTCGCTCAAGAATGTAGCAACAAGCCACTTTGTTCTTCTTCATTCACGAATGCAACAGCACGCAATTGTTCTTTTTCTATCCGTTCTTCACCAAGAATGCAGATCTCTATGTTTTCCCTTTTTGTTGTTGTTCAAAGCTTGAGTGAAGAAAGAAAGAAAAGAAATATAATAAGAAGCTCTTTGTTTGCCAAATTCGAGCATATGAAACTTCAGGCATTTCTTGTTATTTTTTGGGTTTCCATTATATATATATATATATTTACTTATTATTATTATCATTATTATTATTAGTAGTATTATTAGTATTAGTATTAATATGATCCTCTGTATTTTCTTATCCTTTTCCTGTATGAAAGCAGGGCCCAAAACTACTTTGTTACCTGTCTCTACCCAATAGGTAGGGGATCTACATGATCGACCACACAACGCCTCAAATGGTGTCATTCTAATGCTCAACTAGTAGTTGTTATTGTAAGCAAACTCACACAAAGCCAAATGATCATCCCAATTGCCACCAAAGTCCAAAACATTAGATCGCAACATATCTTCCAAAATCTGGACTACTCATTCAAACTGATCATCAGTCTACAGATGGAATGTTGTGCTAAGGTTATCTTTCATTCCCAATTGAACCATCAATGTCTGCCAAAATTGAGTTGTGAACCTAGTGTCCTTATCATACGCAATGGATAAGGAGACCCCATGAAGCCTCATAACTTCTCTTATAAAAAGATGGTTCAACCATTCTATTGAATCCTTGATATGCATAGGAAGAAAACGAGCTAACTTTATCAAATAATCCACAACTACCCAAATAGCATCATGCTTCCATTGCGTATGGGGTAGTCATGTAATGAAGTCTATGGCAATATGTTCCCACTTCCACTTCAATATAAATAAGGGTTGTAAAGGTTTACTGGGTCTCTCGTGGTCAACCTTCACTTGCTGGTATGTATCACATCTTTGGATGAAGACTGCTACGTCACGTTTCATCCCAGGCTACCAATATGTGCATCTAGCATTTTGCTACATCTTGTTGGCACCCGGATAATCAACGTATCCCGATTAGTGTAGCTCTTCAAGCACACTAAGTCTCAGGCTAGCATCATCTAGTACCCATTATCGTCCCTTGAACCTCAGTGTATGATGTGAATCAAATGACCACTCTCCATAAGAAGTGTCCTCAGCTCTTCCCTTGAACATATGATAATCTACATCATGAGATTGCCCCTCCATGATCTCCTAAATCTGAACTGGTTCGACTCTAATTTATGTACTGACTCTAGTCTTAGAAGATGACTCATGGATACTCATAATAGTGGCAAAGTCAATCATCCTCCACTCATGAGACATGTATCTAGCCAAACATGCAATCATGACCCATTTCCAACTCAAAGTATCAGCTACCACATTAGTCTTTCTTGGGTGGTACTCAATATTGAAGTCATAATCCTTTAACAGTTTCATCCATAGCATATATCTCATGTTTAAATCCTTTTTTATGAGAATAAATATCTGAGCCTCTTAAAATTCGAATAGAGCATGAAATGCTCACCATAAAGATAATATCGGCATATCTTGAGGGCAAACACTACTGCTACCAGTTCTAGGTCATGTACAGGGTAGTTACTCTCATGAACTTCATTTGTCGTGAGGCAAAAGCAATAACCTTATCATCTTACATCAATACACAACTAAGGTTTGTCCAAAATGCATCAGAATATATAGTCAACTATCGGCAGAGTTTTGGTAACACTAACGCTGGAGTCGATGTCAAGTTTCATTAAGTTCAAGAAATGCACTTTTGCACTCATTAATCCACACAAATAGAGCATCCTTCTTGGTTAGTTTTGTCATCAGAGCTGCAATCCTCAAAAAGGTTTGGAGGAAACGACGATAATAGCTTGCTAAATCCAAAAAGTTGCGAATCCCAGTTATTGTGGTAGGCCTCGGCCAGCTAATAATCACCTCAACCTCAGTAGGGTCAATAGAAATACCCTCATCTCTAACCATATAACCCAAAAATCAAACCTCTGATAACCAAAACTTGCACTTACTGAACTTAGCGTACAATTAATGTTCCCTCAAAGTCTATAGTGTGATCTTCAAGCATTTAGCATGCTCCTCACGAGACTTTGAATATAGATCTAGATATCATCGATGAAGATAATTACAAAAGCATCAAGGTATGGCTGAAACACTCTCTATCATGCCAAATGGCATGACTAAGAACTCGTAATGCCCATATCAAGTACAGAATGTAGCCTTCTGCACATCTTCTTCCCTAGCTCCCCACTGATGGTACCTAGATCTAAGATCAATCTTCAAAAACACTTTGGCACCCCTAAGCTGATCAAACAAGTTGTCCATACATGAAAGAGGGTATTTATTCTTGATCATCACCTTGTTCTATTTAGTAGTCGACTCATAACCAAAGGTTCTCATCCTTCATTTTCACAAACAATACCACAACACCCAAAGGTGACACACTAGGGGTAATGATATTCTTATCCAACAACTCCTTTAGCTAGGCCTTCAACTCTTGTAATTCCTTAGATGTCATGCGGTAAGGAGGAATCAAAACTGGTCGTGTCCTTGGAATGATCTTGATAATGAAGTCAATCTCCCACTTAGGGGGCAAATTGGGAAGATCCTGAGGAAATACATCAAGAAAATATCTTGCAACCAGGATCACATTGATACTAAACTGTGAAGGTCCCTCATATGTGGTGGTCAAACCAGCTAGAGTATCCATATCATACCTTGAGTACTCTGTCTATCAAAAGTTCTACCCTAAAAGACAACAATGGGTTGCCCTAGAATTTGAAGCACAATCCTTTTGGCAAAGCAATCAATATATGCGTGATACGCAACTAGCCAATCCATCCTGAGTATGGCATTGAACTCGAGGAACTCTAACACTCAGAGGTCTATAATAATCTCAAAGTCCTCTAGTCTAAGCGCATACCCCTCACAAATCATGTTGGGGTAAATACGCACCCGGTGACATTACTCAACATCAACCAAATAGGAGCCCAACTGGTTTAAGTTCTAATCTATCCACAGGTCCAAAAATAAAATACAAGGTAGAATCAACATCAATTAGAACATAGATAGATGAATTGCAAAGTGAGATAGTACCTTCCACTAAGGTCCTTATCAAGTTAGGGTCAAGATAGGTGATGGCCTGTGTTCTATCTTCGATGGCTAGGGCAGAAGAACTGGGACCTACAACAAGAGTTGGACACTCAGACCTCTTGTGTCCAACTTGTCCACACTAATAGCATGTAAGGGGCAGCCCCTATTCACCCTGATAACTCTGATAAAGTCTACGACATCTGCTTCAACCCCTAGGGAATGTATTCCACTACTCTGTCGATGGCTGTGATAGAATAGGAGTGGTTGCAAGTGTAATTGTCGTCGTACCGGCCTAACCACGAATGATGCTAAACTATCCCTCAGAAAACTTCCTCTTACTATGCCTCTGGTGATGACCACGGCCCCAATAACCTCTAGATCCACCTCTATATAATGGTTGAGTCTGCAACTGTCCGTGCAGCTATGGCTATGACTGAGGTGTACTACGCAGGATAATAGAAATCTTTGTGTGCTCATCTAATCCGTCCATCTCATATTATAGGGCTTCCTTCTAGATCTCCTCTAAGGTATAGGCCCTGGATGTTAAAGTCACCTGCCTGATAGTAGTCTTTAGCTGTCGTCAATAAAATCTAGCCCTCTCTTTCTGATCAACTATTAGCCTAGGTTCATAAGCCTCCAACTGTAGGAACCGGTGTGTATATTCTCTTAATGTCATGGTCCCCTAGCATAAACTCAAAAACTCTATCTTCTTCTGTTCTTGCTCAACCTCTGAAACGTAAACCTCGAGGAAAAGCTCTCTAAACCTAGTCCAAGAGGTAATCAAACCTTCAATGCTCTTAGTAGAGCACCACCATCTAGTAGCCTCACTCTCCAACATATGCCGAGAATAAAACCTGGTTTGCCTCAGATAATCATAAGGTCTCAGTGTTCTTCTCCTTGTTAAGTAGCCAATCCTCCGCTACCCCTACGCTAATACAACACAATTCCATGAAACTCTTGAGGAGTCAGGTACAGGCTCTCCCATTTCCCTATCTGTCATGGGAAAGAGCAACTAGAGCCACTACCGCCTCAACTAGTAGCTCTAAAGCTAGTGGTGTACGTGAAATAGTCGATGGGGCCACAATAGGTGGAGTGATTGATACTAGGCATGCAGCTGGAACAGAAGGTCCTACCGACGTAGATGGGTGTAACACCCCGCCTCCTGTGCCCAGGCCCCCGTCATCTAACAGTATCTTACTTTAGGTTGCCCGACAGGTGAGCCTGTGTTACGTTATCCTTATTCCATGTCTTTTCCATATTCAAGAGATAACATGTGTACATTAATCTATGTACAAAAAGAATTTATAATGCCATGAAATAAAATAAATACTTTATTATTAAATAGAAAAATTCAAGGGTTAAAATGAGATGAAAAATAATTGAATTTGGGCCCACATACCCTATAATAAAATTAAATAAGATTTTTCATAACGTCCAAGCGACCTTAATAATTAAATTCCTAAAATGTTAAAAACGGAGGATAAGTTATAAAGCCTAGCGAATCATCCCAAATACTTAATTCATTATTTCAACAAAAAAAGCATGCATTGCAACCACTTGCAAAGAATTAAATGATTCAACCAATTTATTATTTTCTATTATCATTAAAGACTGAAAAGATACCCCCCAACATTCCATCCTTAGGGAAAGAGCTACTATACTGAGCTCAGACCCATTGAAGTGAGGTAGGATCAAATCCAAACCCTTTATTTCCTTATAGCCCCTGTCTGGAATGCTCAAGATGCAAATTCGACCCGGTGCCAGTACATGGTTAAAATCTCTACTTAATCTTTTATTAATTGTAAGAGCATAACAAATAACCATAAAAAAAAAATTTAAACATCCCAATGGTATAACATTACACCACAAATCAACAAGAAAGATGACTTTAGATTTCTGATGTAGAATATCATATAAGACGCAACTACAGAGCATTCTCTCTAAAAACAAGAAAGATGACTTTCGATTTTTGATGTAAAAGATCGTACAAGACATAACTACAGAGCATACTCTCTCAGTCATGAATAATATGATAATTTAAATAAATTAATTAAAAGATATTTAAAAGAAAATAAGCTAACCACACAAATAGACATTATTTGAATCAAAATAATAAATTAAAAGATGAGAGTATTTTTACCTCGAGATCACTTCCTAAATTCCTTTCAAATCTTTTCGCCAAGATCTATGTAGCACTTCGTTGCTATTACTTTGCAGGCTGTTTAGAACAGCTTTAAAAGAAAAGGGACCAAAGATGCCAAGAAGGAGGCACAGAGAAAGCGAGAAGGAATATTATTCATGTTCTTGCTGGGATGAATGAAATGAGGGGAAGAGGGGGGTTTATATAGAGTCTTCGAGGGTTAGTTTCATAATATTTTACTTTCCTTATGTAAAAAAATTCCTTTTTTACTTGGTTGGGGTGGCTAGATGTTTAGGATTAGAGATTATGGCTTTTTGTATTTTTTTTGAGATTTTTCAGACACTTTTTTCAGTTTTTGATCATTTTTTGTATATTTAAAAAAAACAACATGCACTATGTACGCAGGGCTCGCGAGCAATTTCACGCACAGCCCATGCACCAATTTAAAAATTATATATATATATATATATATATTTCCTCTTTCTTTTTTCTTTTTTTTCTTTTTTTACTATATATTACTATTAATTAGCCCTACCATATGCTTAGTAATAATATATTAATACATATATCAATTATCATTAATTAATATATACCTATATATACGTGTGCATATATTTATACATCTACACCAATTAATTAATCAATTAATTACATATGTCTACATTAATTACTTCAAAATAATATATATAAGCACCAAATAATATATACCAATCAAATGTCATATATATAGGCACCAATATATATGCATGTGTCTATACTAATTAATCAATTAAACCGTATACGCATACATATACATACAGAAATAATCGGTATATTACATTCTACCCCCCTTAAAAGGGATTTCGTCCTCGAAATCTATCGCTAGGGTACTTAAGTGTCATTTGAGTGAGTGTTTCTAGTGAAAAGTTTGGGCACTTATTCTGTATTTTACTTTCTAATTCCCAAGTAGCCTCTTCTATTCCATGGCATTTCCAGAGGACTTTGACTAAAGGAATATCTTTTGTTCTCAATATCTGTACCTTGCAATCTAGAATCCTAACCACAGCTTCTTCATATGTGGCATCATTTTGGATGTCCATTGCTTCCCAATGAATTATGTGGGAGGGATCTGGTTCGTATTTCCTCAGCATCGATATATGAAATATGTTGTGGATTGAGAACATTCAATTTGGAAGGTCTAACTCATAGGCACATTTGTCGATCTTCTTGAGTATCTCGAAGGGTCCAATGAATCTAGGTCCTAGTTTTCCACTGATTCCAAATCGTTTGATTCCCTTCTGAGGGTTGATCCTTAAAAACACTTTATTGCCTAAGTAAAATTCTAGAGGCCTTCTTCTCCTATCAACATAACTTTTTTGTTTACATTGAGTAGTGGTCAGTCGCTTCTGAATTTGTTTGACCTGTTTGTTCATCTCCTGTACGAGGTCTGGCTAAGTAAGAACGTGGTCCTCAAGTTCAGCCCAATAGGTTAGTGATCTGCTAGGCCTCCTATAGAGGGCTTTGTATGGAGCCATCATTATACTTGCCTGATAACTATTGCTATAGGCAAACTCTGCTAGGTGTAGGTACTTACTCCACTTCCCTTTCAAGTCAAGGACGCAAGACCTTAGCATGTCTTCTAGCGTCTGGATGACTCTTTCAAACTAGTCGTCCGTCTGAGGGTGAAAAGTCATACTCATGGTGAGTGTGTGCCTAGTTCCTTCTGTAGACTCTTCCAAAATTGTGAGGTGAAACGAGTGTCTCGGTCTGACACTATTGTCTTAAGTCCCCCATGAATGTGTATTATCTCTCTCACATAGAGTTCACCTAGTTTACTGACTTGGTCTATGGATCTAATGGGCAAGAAATATGCCACTTTAGTGAAGTGATCCACAATCACCCAAATAGTAATTTTCCCTTTCTGATTTCTAGGTAATTTGCTGACAAAATCCATGGCAATGTTATCCCACTTCCATTCTGGGAGCAGAAGTGGTTGTAACAATCTAAAAGACTTTTAGTGTTCTACCTTTACCTGCTGACAAGTTATGCACTTTGAGACGTACTTGGCTACAACTTTCTTCATACCTCTCCAATAGGTTTTCAGAGATTATGATATTTTATCTCCTCTTGGATGCATCATGTTCTTTGTATGATGGGCTTTGTTTAGAATGGTTTGCCTACTCGATCCATATTACAGTACGCAAATTCTTTCTCTGAGTCTTAAGGTGCCTTTGACATCCATTCTAAAGTCGATATGCTTTCCTTATTGAATTCTTCAATCAACGTTGTGAGTCATTTGTCTTGCCTTTGATCTTCCCTAATCTGATGCGGAAGATCTGGTTGACAAGTCATATTGTATAGATAGGCTTGTTCTCTATTTAATATTACACCCACCCTAAAGTCTTTGATCAGTTGGTACATCTGACCCTTTTCCTCCTCCTGTTAGCTGAATTTTCTATTGAGGGTGTCTGCTACTACATTAGCTTTTCCTGGATGGTAATAGAATTGAAAATCATATTCTTTAAGGAATTTCATCCACTTATGCTGCTTGAGGTTCAATTCTTTTTAGGTATAGTTGTATTTTAGACTTTTGTGATCTGAAAACAGGTCAAACCTCTCACCATATAGGTAATGGCTACATATCTTCAAGGAAAACACTACAGTTGCTAGTTTTAAGTTATGTGTTGGGTAGTTTCATTCATGGATCTTTAGTTGTCACGAAGCATAGGCAACAACCTTTCCTTCTTGCATTAAGACTGCGCCCAATCCGTTTTGTGAAGCATCTGTGTATAAAACATATGTGATGCCAGGAGTCGGAGTGACTAAGATAGGGGTCGAAGTCAATCTCCTCTTTAGTTCTTGGAATGATTGTTCACACTTCTCATCCCACTCGAACGAAACTTCCTTTCTGGTCAGTTGGTCATAGGTTCTGCTAATTTAGAAAAGTCTTGAATGAATCTTCTTTAGTATCCGACTAGGCCCAAGAAGCTTTGGATCTCGGTGACCATCTTAGGTTGTTTCTAATCTGTGATAGCTTCCGCCTTTTTAAGATCTATAGAGATACCTTCTGCTGATACTACATGACCAAAAAATTTGACCGTCTTCATCCAGAATTCACACTTGTTATTCTTGGCATACAGTTGGTGTCTTCTGAGTTTTTCTAACACGATCTCCAAGTGTTTTACATGTTCCTCTCAAGATTTGGAGTATATTAGGATGTCGTCAACGAATACCACAACAAACTGGTCAAGGTATTACCTAAATACTTGATTTATTAAGTTCATAAATGTTGTCAGGGTATTGGTTAAACCAAAGGGCAGTACTATAAACTTGAAGTGTCCATATCAGGTTCTAAAGGCAGTCTTGTGAATGTCTGATTCACGAATCCTCAACTGATGATACCCTGACCTATGACCAATTTTTGAGAAACGAGTGGTTCCTCTCAACTGATCAAATAGGTCGTCTATCTTTGGTAAAGGGTACTTGTTCTTTACCGTCACCTGATTCAGTTTCCAATATTCAACGCAGAATCTCATAAATCCATCCTTTTTTTTTACGCACAGCACTGGAGCTCCCCAAGGTGATTCACTTGGTTTGATGAATCATTTCTCCCGGAGCTCGTCTAGTTCAGTCTTCAACTCGATTAATTCTACTGGTGCCATACAGTATGGAGGTATAGCTATGGGGTTGGTTCCAGGTTGGAGTTCAATCTTGAACTCGACAGCTCTAGTTGGTGGTAGTTCAGGTAAGTCATCAAGGAAAGTCTTGGACCACTTCTAAGCTCTTGATCTCTTTTTGTCCTTCAGAGTCCTCCTCTAAGAGGTTTTTGAGGTCATCCTTCTGCCTTAAGTAGTTCAACATGGCCAATATTGGGCTCCTAGGAAACCTATGGATATCACCATTAATCTTAAAGGTTTCTCCTGAGGGCAACGTTGTCATCACTTTTCTCTAGGGATAATTGATTTGTGCCTGGTACAGTACTGGTCCAACCAGTACATGCCCAATATCAAGTCATACCCGTGGAATGGAAGTACTAGGAGATTGGCCGAAATCAGCTTATCCGCGAATCTGAGATCACATGTACACATTCTCTTTATAGTGATAATAGTTCCTATTGGACTGGATACGTTTAAGGTTATAGGCAAGGTTTTTGTTACTAGTTGTAACCTATTAACCAATTCTTCCGAAACGAAAGAATGTACCTTCCACCGCAGGGACTTGTTCCTCAACAATTGCAAATATTCTAGCCTGGTTTTACCCACGACCCTGGTTTCAATTTTGTCCCTAGTTGTTGTTTGGTCACAGTTGCTGCTATTATAGACGTTCATTTTGTCCCCCTCTTTGATACAATTGTTGTTGTGGGGCCTGGACTTTGGCTGGACAGAACCTCACCAAGTTTTATGGTTGTTGTTGTGGGGTCCACTATTTTGCTGGTTAAAATGTTGTCTCTTCTGAGGCCCATGATGATCCCTACCATCTGTTAGCCTCTTGTTTTGGTTTCTTATTCTTTGTTCAGAATTCAACTCTTGTTCTAGTGTCAATGCCCTATCTACAGCTTTCCTATATGTCTTCAGGCATGCTATCTTTATTAATTTCTGAATCTCAATCTTAAGACCCTAAGTGAAGCAGTTGACCTTCTTCTTCTCTTCACTAATCAGTTCAGGTGAGAACTTGGCCAGTTCAATAAATTTGGCCTCATATTTGGCTACCGTCAGATCTCTATGTTTTAATTGAGCGAAGTCCTCGTGCATCTTCGTCAGTGTTGCTTCAGGAAAGAATTTGTCGTAAAATATTTTCCTAAACTCTTCCCAGTTCATTCTGCTGACATTAATGTTTGGGTCTGACTTTACCATCTGCCACCAGCTTCTAGCAAGTCCCTTGAATTGATGGGTAGCCAATGCCACTCTACTTGGACCTGTTACTCGCAATACATCTAGGTGTTCTTCTAATTCATGGTACAATGGTTAGTTACTAAGCTATCAGCAGTACCATCAAATTGTGATGGTTGAAGCTTCTGTAATTCCAGTAGCATCTTTTTATGCGCACTATCTTCTAGATTATCGGGTTCCTCTTAATGAGCTGGAACCTCAGGCACTGGTACTGGCACTGGTTGCTGCACCGGGATAGGTTCTTGATCCATGGTTGTGGTGCCACTTGAGGCGTTATCCGAGGTAGGGCCCTCTCGATTTGTTCATGACCCTCCGTGTGACCTCTAATATCATATTTTTCATCTGGATCTCAACTACATTATTTGGTACCTCTAGCCCCCGAGAATCGGTCTCGTCATATGGTGTTGCCCTGGTAGCGTATCTTCTGGGTCCGACCATTTATCTACAAATCAAGTTGTTTTAGTACTAGTGTCTACGGTTTTACCTTGTCGTACTATCATGACTCTAGATTCAGGTTTCTAAGTTCTCAATTTGTCCAGTGGCCTAATAGTTTATTCTTCTAAGTTCTTTTTGTTTTTGGGTATAGGATTTGGTCTCATACATGAATATTCAAATAGTAAGATCATCATACATTCAATCATTAGATAATAGAAGTTCATGCTAGCATAGTAAAATTCTAGGCTTCCGCCTATGCTTCCAGGTTCGTGTATCCCATACCACCCTTGCCCTTCGACATAGATTTCCATCTAGAGATTTCACTACACCTAATCAATTTTGCAAATGTCCAAAGCTACCGATCATTTACCAAACATGGTCCATCATTCTCCAAGTTCAGGATTCTTCCATACCCGAATTCCTATGCGTCCCATACCACATCGAAACCAAGGATACGGGATATTTCCGGTCTCGTGCCCTGACCAAACAAGTGTTCGTTTTTTATGTAACACCCCAACCCCCGTATCTTTAAGCAGTGTACATGGCTACCGTTTTCTTGACAGTGGACTTAACAAAATGGCAGG
>JAJIYU010017425.1:0-11681 GCA_030144865.1 Tinospora cordifolia | reverse complement strand
ATATATATATATATATATATCTTTATGCATGCATAGACATCTATATATGTATACATACATATACATGTATTAATTAGTCATTTCATTATCTAATGAACTCTCACTATAAAATATTTATTATTATTAATATTACCATCATTAATTATTTATTTTATTTTCCATCTAATACACTCATTAATTAATACAATTGTCGTAAAACTCACGTATTTCCATTTATAATTCATTAATTCAAACATAAAAATACATGTCAAACCCGTCGACTCAATGTCCAAAAATATGGGTCATTACAGTCTTCCTTCCTTAGAACAAATTTTGTCCTCGAAATTTACTAGAATAACAAGATATCATGGAGCAACACTCATAACTTCAGCGAAGTGACTCGCCATCTTGCTCGGCACCATGAAACTGCCAATGTACGCATACCATCGGTATCTCCTTATTGCAAAGTTTGTTCACAACTCGATCAATGATAGCTACTGGAGGCTCATCATATGTACAATCCTCTCGCAACTCAATATGTCACCAATCAATCACATGCAAGGGATCAGGGTAGTACTTCTTTAACATTGACACATGAAATACATTGTGTATTCCCGCTAATTGATGTGACAATGCCAACAGGTAAGTTACAGGGCCTATCCTCTCGAGAATCTCAAAAGGTTCAATATATATCTTGGAGCATGTTTTCCTGAAATCCCAAACTAATTGTGCCCATTCCGAGGGAAAATCCGAAGGACTACATGATCATCAATATCAAACTCAAGGGCCTTCCTCCACTTATTTGTATAACTCTTCTGTCGATCCTAAGTTGCATTCATGTTCTTACGGATTTGCTAAATTTTATCATTTTGCTCCTGTACAAAAGTAGGGCCAAAAACTGCTATGTCACCAACCTCAACCCAACAAGCTAGTGATCGGCAAGGTCGACCATATAATGCCTCAAACGGTGTCATGCCGATACTCACCTGGTAGTTGTTATTATATACAAACTCACGTAATGCCAAACGATCCTCCCAGCTACCACCAAAATCACGAACATATGCATGGAGCATATCCTCCAAATTTTGGATCACTCTCTCAGACTGACCATCAGTTTATGGATGGAAGGTTGTGCTCAAGTTTACTTTAGTCCCCAATGGATTTTGCAAGCTCTACTAAAAATAGGACATAAACTGAGCATCTCTATCAGACACAATAGACACTAGGACCCCATGTAATCTCACGATCTCGTGGATATACAATTGACTCAGCTTCTCAACTAAATCACTAGTATGAATCGGGAGGAAATAAGTAGACTTAATTAGTCTATCCACAATG
The DNA here is from genome assembly GCA_030144865.1 of Tinospora cordifolia. NCBI lineage: Eukaryota > Viridiplantae > Streptophyta > Magnoliopsida > Ranunculales > Menispermaceae > Tinospora > Tinospora cordifolia. The sequence goes on along the minus strand of JAJIYU010017425.1, from coordinate 10,364 downwards.
ACTTAAATATTATCATGTTTCCATTGAGTCTAGTATAACCCCATTAAAAAGTTCATGTTAATGTGCTCTCATTTCCACTCAGGAATAGCCAAGGGCTCTAGTAAACCAACAGGTCTCTAGTGCTTACCCTTAACCTGCTAGCATGTGTCATATCTCTGCACGAAGGCTGCAACATCTCGCTTCATCCCCGGCCACCAATAACTATGTCGAGCATCCTGATACATCTTAGTCACACATGGATGAATGGTATACCTCGAGTGGTGTAGTTCTGCTAGCACTCCCTGTCTTAGGCGAGGGTCATCTGGTACCCACAATCGTCCTCTGAACCTCAGTGCACCATCACCGTCAATCGACCACTCCACACGAGAAGTGTTGTCTGCTCACTCCTATCACATCACATAATCAACGTCATGAGGTTGCACCTTTATGATCTCAGCAAGTAGCACCAACTAGGTTCTCATCTATGCACTGATTCTAGTTTGAGTTGAAGTCTCGTGGATACTCATCACTGTCACATAATCAATCATCCTCCACTCCTAAGACATAAGTCTAGCCACAAAAGCAGTCTTAACCTGTACTCTACTCAGCCACTGTATTAGCTTTCCTAGGATGGTACTAAATGGTAAAGTCATAATCCTTAAGTAGCTCCATTCATCTCCCCTGCCTCATGTTCAAATCTCTTTGAGAAAACGAATACTTGAGGCTCTTATGATTAGAATAAAGCATAAAATGCTCACCATACAAGTAGCGTCGCCAAATCTTAAGCGCAAACACTACTACGACCAGCTCTAAGTCATGGACGTGGTAATTTCTCTCATGTACCTTCAACCATTGTGAGGCATAAGAAATTACTCGGTCACCTTGCATCAACACATCCCCAAGAACTGTCCCACATGCATCTATGTAGATCACCAACTCACAGCCTAGTCCAAGTAGCATAAGTATTGGCGCAGATGTCAAATGACGCTTTAGCTCCAAAAAGGCCTCTTCACACTTATCCGTCCATAAGAAGGGCATATCTTTCTAAGTAAGTTTTGTCATTGGTGTAGCAATCCTCAAAAAACTCCACAAAAATCTACGATAATAGCCTACCAAACCCAAAAAGCTATGGATCTCCGTCATTGTGGTAGGTCTCAGCCAACTAATAATAGTTTCAACCTTAGCCGGATCAACAGAAATACCATTGGCTCCTACTACATAGCTTAAAAATCAGACCTCTGTCAACCATAACTCACACTTCCTAAACTTAGCATACAAGCGATGATCTCGAAGAGTCTACAGTGCGATTCTCAAATGTTCAGCATGTTTCTCCCTAGTCTTCGAGTATATAAGAATGTCATCAATAAAGATAATGACAAATGAATCGAGATAGGGACGAAACACTTTTTGCATAAGGTCCATGAACATTGCAGGGGCATTTGTTACTCCAAACGGTATGACTAGGAACTCATAGTGCCTATAACGAATCCGAAAAGCAGTCTTTAGTACATCCTCTTCCCTAACCTTCGCTGATGGTACCTTGAAAACACAGTGGCACCTCTAAGCTGGTCAAAAAAGTCATCAATGTGCGGGAGAGGGTACTTGTTCTTTATTGTCACCTTATTCAACTGCTAATAGTCGATACACAAATAGAGGCTCTCATCTTTCTTCCTCACAAATAACTCTAGAGCACCCCAAGGTGATACACTAGGGGTAATAAAACCCTTACTCAACAATTTTTCTAACTAGACCTTCAACTCCTACAATTCCTTAAGCACCATTTGATAAGGAAGGATTGAAATAAGTTGTGTTCCTAGAATAATCTCTATAATGAAATCGATTTCCCGCTTAGTAGGGAAGCCAAGTAAATCCTCAGGAAACACATTAGAAAAATCTCTAACAATAAGAATCTCATCAATACTCACCTATAAAGGTTCTTCATCTATGGTAGTCAGACTAGCTAGGGTATCAATCTCATACTGAGTCGTCATTCTGCCTTGGGTTCTTGATTTATCAGAGTCACTACTCTAGCAGATAATAATAGGTTGCCCTGGTATCTGAAATACCACCCTCTTGGCAAAATAGTTGACATGCACATGGTAAGCGGCTACCAATCCAACCCAAGTATAACATCAAACTGTAGGAACTCTAACACCTAAAGGTCGATAATAGTCTCAAAGTCCCCCAACCTTAACACACAACCCTTATAAATGAGATTAAGGTAAATGCATTCCCTGGCTGCAATACTCAACATGAGCCAGGTGGGTGCCCTAAGAAGTCTAAGTGTCAATCTATCTATGACATGGCCAGAGATAAATGATAGGGTAGAACTAGCATCAACCAACACATATAAAGTAGAGTCTAAAATAGAAATAGTACCTTCTACCAAAGTCATAGTAGCTTTTGGTTCAGGCTAAGTGATTGTCGGTGCTCTCCCTTGAGTGACAGTGGTGGTGGGTACACGAGAAGGTGGAACAAGCATAGTGCAATCATATCATTTGTGGCCTGAATGACAACACTAAAAACATATAATCTGATGTCCCTGCTCAACCTGATAGGTCTGGTTTTGGCTATAGCCTATGTGGTCTGAATCTCGGCCTCTGTCTCAACCTCTACCTTGTGCCCCATACTAGGTCAGTGGTTATCCCATCGGCTGATACATTTGGACTGGGGTGGCAACAATCGAGACTACAGGAGATGACTGACTCTACTCCCCTCTAGACTGACCCCCAATTATTTCCTTTTCCTGGGGTATCTACATGCTCTAGGTCCACCACAATAATCATCCTGAGTCAATGACTGGGGCGGTGATTGTGACTATGTCTGTACGGTGGCAATCTGTACTATTTAGACCATCAAGCGCTCATCTCTACCATCAATCTTACACTGAAGCGGCTACCTTTGAATGTTCTCAAGGGTGGCCTCACCATAAGTCGAAGTCGCCTGCTTGATATTGGTCGTCAACCTTCGACAGAAGAATCTTGCTCTCTCTCTCAGGTTACCCACTAATTCGGTCACATAAGCCTTAAATCAGAGAAATCTGTGGGTATACTCTCTCATTGACATGTCCTCCTGTCGCAGGGTCAAAAACTCTGCCTTCTTATGTTCCCTCGCTATCTTAGGAACATAAGCACTTAAAAATAATTCTCGATAACGGGACCATGAAGCAATCTAGCCCTCAATAGTCCAGGTAGTCTTCCACTAGATTGCGGTTTCATTCTCAAGCATATGCGCAACAAAGAATACCTGGTTCTCCTCGAACAACTTCAACGTCTTTACATTTTTTTCAATATTGAGAAGCTAGTTCTCTACCGCATCCAAACTCAGACTCCCATGGAACTCCTTGGGTCTCAAATCAGAAAACCTCTTCAGGAGGCGATCATGAGTAACCTCATCTCCCTATCTCACTAGGGCTACTTCTACGCAGTCTACAACCCTCTCATCTGCTTCAATCTCATGTACAACTGGTGCAGGGGGTGCTACTGGATCAGTGCTGCTTAGGTTGAATCGGAGGTAGTGGTGGCACCGGCTCCAAGATACTACATAGTCTCCCATGTTGAGGAGGCATCGTGGTCTGGATAAAACATTAAGCTTCCATCATTTAGAAGGTTAAGTAGACCATAACTTTAAATGCTTGTAACAAAAGATAACTACACGTTAAGGTAATTATCTCCAAGTAATAGTTTCATCTATAAGGTTCAAATTCTAAGTCTTAAAACTCACTAACTTCCAATAACATTCAAATTCCCCTCATGACATGGCCACTCTCACTTGGTTCATCTTCTTGTTAATCAGAAGTTAGAAAGATTTTGTCTATGATTCCGCTATGCTACTCTAAATCATCCCTAGGGTTTTCTTAATTTTCGCGATTTCTCTGAGGTTCCCTAGGTTAACAACAATTGTCTTTCCTTAATTGGACAACCTTGGCTCTGATACCAACACTGTCAGGACCCCTTCCCTAGTGTAAAGGGCGACTGGACCGGCACAATGCCTGAACAAATCCACTCACAAGCTGAGCTCGTCAAAACATTCTTAAGCCTCCTTCAATACCCCATACACAATGTCATCAGAGTAATCACAAGAGATGTGGAAGCAGCTAAACAAAAAATTAAAGTAAAAATTTAAGTCAAACAATAGTTAATCATATACATTCCCCTAAATGTAACCATAGCGGAAGTATCTAAGTCAAAATATTTATAATAGTTTCCTTACCCCTTATACATATAACTAACTCTCCAAGTAATGAACTGCCTAGAAAACCTACCAAAAGAAATCGAGAACATGGTGCTACGCTATAATCACCTTCTTCCCTTTGTTTGTAGCAAAAGAACCTAAAATGTTAAAGTAGTGAGGCAATTTGTCTACAATGGCTCATTGAGTAATGTAGTTTAATTTATAACTTAGAAAAAGAATTATACAAAATAATCTCATGTATGCATGCACAACAATAATATGCGATAGAATGCAACAGTTAATGCATGCTAAATCCACAATGTAGTCGTGTACCTTCCATTTTGAAAATGGTTTTAATGTTAAAAACAAATGTCGAACCTCTAACTAATCTACAAGGCAATAATAAATCCACTCAAGCACTCTCACCAGAAAGTTAGGCATAGTCTCATACAACATCAGAAGAATCTACCAACACATACCTCATGTATGGCTGCCTCAGATCCTCAGTAGTGGGAGAATTGAGAACTCGCACAAAATGTACCTCTAGGTACAACAGTATCTAGTCCTCAAGCTCAACCATATCCAATACCCTAACCTACACCATTGGACCTCGAGATTCAGTGCACATTTTCATTTTAAAACCCATTTAAAGATTTTAATGCATCGCAATATGTAATAATATTTCATTTATGATCAGAATAACAAGTTTAAGTGATAAATTAGACAATACTACTCACAAAGATGATCAGCTCCTTGTGCTCCTCTCATAACTGATTGCGTCCTGCTAACGTTTGATGCTACGTAATCAATGTAGTTTCTTAATATCTATATGAAACTTGACTCAAATCTAACTTTATGGTCCTTGATTAATCAAAAGATTGTCTCAGTTTATTATAATACATTATGGATTTGGTCAATTTTAGTCAATATAATCAACTCTAACCAAGCCTAACACTCGTTAACCTGTATGATTGACAGAGTCAACGTGGTCAACAAGGTCAATTGGTGCAATTAAGCCCTTAATATTGACCCAAAATATCAAAAATCTACACTGTCGACACGTGTCTCACTTTTGATATACAATAACCAACCCTTTTTATAAATTTGGCAGTTCGTTACAGTAAATAGAAAATTTTTAATTATTTCCTATCTTATGTATTTTTTTCATAAATATTTCATAGTGTTATACAACATTGTATATAAATATATTCATTAATCCTCAAATTGTATAAATGCAAATTTAATATATCAGTTGACCTCCGAAATTCTTATTTTAATGTCATTGAGTTCATAATTTTATTCCGAATATTTTAGTATCCGCCAACTAAAATTTTAGTGTTGATAGGTATACCCCCTATGTGTCGACTTTCAATTACCATATAAATTTTTAGGGCCTACACGGGTACAAATAAACTATATATCTATATTTTACTCGTTGATCCAAATACAATGATATATATATCAATTGTGTAGTTTTACTTCTAGTGAAAATACACCATAATTTTGGGTCACGCATTAAACTATCACCTTTATTGAAAAGTATACTAGAAAAATTGTAATTCATAACTTTTATAACAATTATAAATTGAAAGAGGTAAAATGAACTTTTCCAAAATGTCAGATTTCTATAATGTAGGAAGATTTTCTTTCCCCTTTTTTCTTCCTTTTCTTTCTCTTTTCTTCCTTCTTTTTCTTTCTTTTCTTTCTTTCTTTTTTTTTTTCTTTTCTCTCAATTTGTTCTCTTGGATTTCCTTTTCCGAATGAATTTGGGTTAAGCAAGAATGAAGAGAGGAAATGAAGACAATTTATAGTTTTTTGTTTTGGTTAAGTTTGAGGTGGGTCCCACTATCCATAGAAGTTAACAAAATGGCTCTCTCTTATCTCCCTACATCATCAATGTTATCTCTTATATATATATATATATATATATTCCAACCAAGCACACCATTCATTATTATCCACTTGATATATATATATATATATATATATACACATGCATACATACATACATATACATATATTAATTAATCATTTCATTATCATTCATTATTATCCACTTGATATATATACATACATACATATACATATATTAATTAATCATTTCATTATCAAATAAACTCCTACTATGAAATATTTATTATCATTAATATTACCATTATTAGTTATTTATTTTATTTTCCATCTAATACACTCATTAGCTAATACAATTACTGTAAAAATCACATATTTCCATTTATAATGAATTAATTCAAACATAAAAATACATGTCAAACTCGTCAACTCAATATCCAAAAATACGGGTCGTTACACGACTTGACCTAATGACGAGAGGTTCTGATTTGCTGACATTAGATCGTGATAACTCTGAGGTAGGACTGATTGATGAATCTTCAGATGTATTGACGTGGACTAATGAGGAAATGTTCCGAGGTGCAGACATTGGATCATGATAGTCCAAAATAAAGTGGTATAGTGGTACACTCTATGGATATATTTAGAGTGGTGCATGGCACACTGTACTGGTTCATGGGTGGTGGTTGTACCACATAATCTTTGGGCCACGATCGTCAATTGATATCGCAATATGGCTTGGACGTGGTCACATCCGTCTAGAATGACAGTAAAACCAAAGGATCCTTAAAATGAAAGAAGAGTGCCGAGTTTAGATATTGGACCCTTGAACCATGGAATAATTCATAGCATAATTCATGACATATTAGGTTGTTGCACTTTTATATATTGATGATTGTGCGTGCCATTTGTTGTTGCATTTTTATTGAATAATTGTGATGTTGCTTGTTGCATTGCATGTAGAATGCTAGACTTAAGTAGATATATCTTTTGCTGCTCATTGGGCTCACGTGGATATCAAAATCACTACTCTTAACATTTCAAGTTCATCCAGTGTGGATAAGGGGAAAGGTGTGTTGTTGCATGGTCTTTTTCAGCCTATTCCTAGTAGGTTGTTTTGTTATTTTGGTATTTTGGTATTTTAAATCATTATGTACGAGTTTTGAAAAATGTAAAGTTGGACTAGACTCTAGTAATGTAATTAATCTTAAAGACTTCTGCTATTGTTACATATTTTTGCTTACCTTGTTATTGTTGCACTCTGAATACAATAAACGTTTCGATGGTAAGGCTTAACGGTAGTCGACAAGTTTGACTAAGGAGTAGACTTGTCTAATTATTGTGTTGGTCGGGCCACCCGTATGAGGTTTTAGAAGGTGTCCTGATATGTTCTTAGCGAAGTCCCTTTTTTTCATTTCTTTCCCTTGGCTTCTTCAACCCTCCAAGCATTCCTTCACAGGTGATATGGCAAATCAATGTTTCGTTAAAGGTTAGAGTTTTTGGATGGTTAATCACATGCAAATGTATTAACCCATTTGATGTCTTGCAAAGAAGTGTAACATTCCGATGCTTATCCTCCCATTTCCATCCTTTTTGCTTGCAGATGTAACACCCTGCCTCCTCCATGTAGCCTAATAAATCTAGTTCAAAGGGTGCAATTACTGTACTGCCCTTGCAATCATTAATCCGGCATCTTATCATCATGTGCAAACATCATTCGTGGCCACCCGAGAGGCGGTGCGTCACTTTATCTTTTTCTTTCTTTCTTTCTTTTCACTGTCCCAACTCTATAAGACATCATGTATCATGTTTACTTATATAGAATTCATAATAACACATTGAAACCTTTAGGTGAAATAAATTAATATAATTTATTTAAAAATTAACTTCAATATTCAAGCAGTATAAAGCCCTCGAGTTCATTACAACAAAAACAACTTTAAAACTGACAAAGAAAACATGCCCAACTTATTAAAAGTAAATTCTGAATTAACTAATTAACATTCATAAGTCACGCAGCTTCTGAATACTGATTCCCTGAAATGTTAAAAAAGAGGGGTCAGCTCAATAGCCCAATGAATCATCCCAAATATTCAAATCATTATTTCAATCAAATAAAACATACATGTCAAACACTTTCATAGATTAGGTGATTCAAGTAATTGGTTATCCATAGTTGAAGTTAAAACTGAAGGAATCCACCTCAAGGTTTCAGATCTAGGGATAGAGATCAAATACGGATGGTCAAACACATCAGAGGTGAAGTGGGGTCAATTCAAATGCCCAATTAACATTTTGGGAAATGGGGTTAATCCAAACACCCAATTCCAATTTAGAAAATCAAAATAACAACCAAGCCAGGTCTGAGTTGGAACACTCACGATGAAATCCATCACCACCCAGTACGCGGTTATAATCTTCATTAATCTTTTTTTAGTGACAAATCACAATAATAATGAATTAAATAAGATGAACCAACATGTAAGCATCATAATATGATCATCATTCATGGCAATCTTAAGCATGTTAATAGTTCATGATAGTACTAATGCGTCAACATTCATCAGTAGGATGACTTTAGGCATGCATATATCATTCAAAGCATAACATGTAGATTCAAGGCATATTCCTAGCCTAAGCAAGCACACATGCATATATCATTTGAATCAAAATAATAAGTTAAAACTTGGAGATCATCTCCACCTCAAAGCTTTAGTTCCTTTGTGTCCTTGTGGCATTGTTTCAAGCCTTCTTTGAGTCTTTAACCTTGAAGATCAAGATTTAGTAGATTATTTTTTATGATCATGGTGTTTCTAAAATTCTTGAATCATATCCAAGAAAAAAAAAAACTTCTATTGTTTGTGTTTGTGTTGGTGAAACCACAAGATTGTAACATCTTGAAAAATTCATAAGAAATTTGAAATTTTACTTAGAATATTATACAGAATTGATGAATGAGGATTTGGCATGTCCTAGTTACCCAAATGAGGATCAAAAATCAATTTAAGGGATTTTTGGAAGAAAAAATATGATTATAATGCATAAAATGGGACATTATGGTCAAAAATACAAGGATATGTGCAATTTTTTATGAAAACATGATTAGAAGTCAATCAGGATCAAGATTTGGCAAAAATCCGAAGAGAAAAGAAGAAATTAGGCAAAAAAATCAAAAAAATAAACTCAAAAGGTTGTGAACCGTAGATCTGGGATCTGAATCACGATCCAACGGCCGAGATTAGGAACGCACGTACGCCCTGGAGCACCAGATCACTTCGATCGAACGGCCAGAGATTGAAATATGTGATTCGAGGACGATCGAACGGGTAGAACGGAGTTCGTTCATCGCGAAATCGGGGCGCACACGGTGATCGAGAAAGATCGGACGGTCTGGATCAAGGCACTCTGAGTTGATCGCGAACGAGTACATCGATCGAGGCAAATCGGACGGTGAAGATCTAGTTCGTGTTGGCTAATCGCGATCGTTGACGCGATGTTAGCCAACCATTCGGGATAGTGAGAAACAACTTAAAATCCCGCATTGTAGTGCTTAATGACTTCCTCCTAGATTTTCAGGATTCGAGGATCATCAACGATCCAGATCTCAAGTGCCAAAATCAAATCGTGAACGAACACTCTGATCGAGGATCATCAACGGTTTAGATCGAGAATTCGATTCTGTTGCTTGATCCGAGAATAATCCAACGGTTTTGATCGAATATTAACGCGTGTCTCGAGGAAGATCTAACGGTCTATGATTTATCCGCCCGATCTGATCGCGAACTGCATCCCGAGGTCAATCTGACGGTGTTGATCAAATGCTCTGATAAATTACGATTTTTAATATACGAAAATTATGAAAAATACCAAAATAAATCCAAAAAAAATCTGAAAAATAGTTTCTAATTTCGAAAAATATTCCAAAAATTCAGAAAAATCCCTAAAAATACTCCTTTTGCTCCAAAAATTAGGAGCTACGAAATTTGATTGAAATATGGAGTTGTATTCATAGAAGGACACAAATTTCTCCCTTGAAAATTCTATATAAACCCCCCTAGGCCCCCAATTTCATTCATTCCAAAAAATAAGAGTTGAATGCTCCTCTTATTTTCTCTAAGCCTTCTTCTTGGCACCTCCCATCTTCTCTTGTGTGTGTGAGAAGTTCTTCTTTCAATTTGGGGAAACAAGTTGAGTGATCTTCGTGGGCGCTAGTACGTGGGGGGAAGTGCTGCCGAAATTCTGGGAGAAAGCGTCATAAGGTGGAAGTGATTTCTAGAACACCCTTCTGTTCTTATTTAGATTCATGGCATGATCATTGTTGTGTGTTTTTCACTGAAATCAAAGGTTTTCAACTTCAGTTC
>JAJIYU010017424.1:0-11674 GCA_030144865.1 Tinospora cordifolia | reverse complement strand
TAGTAATGCACACAAAAAAATGTAAATAAAAAAATAGTAACCCTTAAAAATAATAAACCTGACATGAACTTGACCTGAAATGACTTTGAAGAAGAATAAAACTTCAATGTGTACCCCCAAACTTTAATTGAGCCTTGTCCTCAAGTGCACATAGAGACGTAAATATGGGCAGGGTAACACATCACACATGCATTCAAAGAAAAAAAAAGAAAAAAATTAGTCTGGAAATTATGACAAAATATAGATTAGCATTGGACCAGTGAACTAACAGTCAGAAATAATGCATTAACAAAAGAAGAAGAAAACCATAGGAACCATAAAGATACAAAAGTGTGATTTTCCATAAAACAGACATAAGAAAAACAAAATAAGTATCAAAACCACGATGCTCAAAGATCTGCACTAAAGACTTCGTGCTCCGTAATAAAGTCATGGAAATTATCACCACCATCCTCATCATCATCATCATCATCTTCTGCAGGGACCACTGGCGGAGGAGGCTATACTGGAGGTACGCAACAAGTCATCTCCATGTAAGGCACTGCACAAGGAGGAGGAGGAAAAACTGCTGCCATATCCGGGTCCTTACGGTGCATCCACTCGGTCATGTATGCCATCCAGTGCATCATAGTGTGCTCTGTAGTAGATAGAGATGCAGCCGTGGGTGAAGAAGACTGAAGGGCATCCCCAGGGCGTGTAGGAGCGGAGGCAGGAACAATAGCTAGTAGAGGAGACTCATTAGAGGGCCTACGCCTCTTAGAAGTAGACGATGTGAGCATCTTCACCGCTATATGATCCTTCATCTTCAATAATGGTTCTAACTTGTCCCATACTACCCCTGCCCGTCTGCATAGTTTTGTAATCAGAGTAGGGTGTGGCAAACTGGCATTTGTTTTATTAATAGCAGACCTGATAGAGCTGGAGATGATCGTCCCAATATTGATTGGGAGCCCCTTCATGATACAGTATACTAGCACAACTTTCTCTACAGTAACCCGATTAATAGCCAAGGAATGAAGTAAATTAGCACAAACTAGATATAACTAAACCTTAGCATGGGTCTTGAATGTGGTCTTCATCAAATTCACGGGCCTGTTGTTATAACAGATCCATGAAGCCCCATCAACACACAACGTCTGCAATATTTCATCCGGGTCAAACCTTGGTAGAAGGTTGTAATATTCGTCTGGAGTTTCTGCCGGTAAGCCATAGACCTCATTAATAGTCGCTGCATTGAAAGGTACCCATTTACCTCTTACCCAAACATATGTGCCTTCTCTATCAGGGGCATTGGCATAGAATTCTTGCACAATTAAAACCACTGTGTTGCCCGGTGCTTGAATCAATTTTTTCCAGTTTCGGGCAGCTATAATAGTATCGATGCCCAACTCACACTCCTCATTCATCAACATTATTCCTCTCTCAGGAATCAGATGCCTATTGGAACGAATAACAGTCAATCTCTGTTTTGCATTCGCTGTTCGGAATCAATTCCTATTAGATGGTGGAGGAGGAGGTGCCTGTTGCTTTCCTTTAGAAGCACGCATTTTCATTCGTGGAGGCCTGCAAACACAAAGATTAAAAGCAAGGAAAACAACAAGATACATATATAATAACACTGCAACCATTCAATTAAACTTACTTAACATATAGTTCATATACCTGGTCTAAGCATTTTGACATCAAAGTCATTAACTAGGGATGAAACATTGAATCTTGTATTGCTTGTGATGGTTCATGACATAAAAATCAAATGAAAAAACTCATCATTTCATGAAACAAGTCATCCCAAGTCATAACTTACTCATAAACATGGATGTGATCAAGTCTTAGTGCAAAAATGAATCAATTAATTAGCACATTAGAAGTAAAGAAGAGAATATGATGAGTCATTGAGCAAAAATCACCATGAAAACATTCCTAAATCATTTCAAATCATCTAAACATTCCTAAATCATCTAAACACTCAAATAAATGCAAGAAACTACTAAGAAATCAAAGAAGAGCACTTACATTTTACTTTAAAGGGAATGAGAAGCTTGAACTCTTGAAGAGAAACCTCAAAACCAGAGAAAAATCGGATTTTCAATGCACAAATGCTCAAAATGACCGCGATTTGTCTTTTAAAAGACGGATGAACTGTGGTCCATAAGCCTTTTTTGGTTAAATGGACTATTGAACTGTGGACCGCGGTCTGTAGTTTTCCACTGTTTTGCCGACCGCGGTCCACATGTTTTAATCAAAATACTACATTCTGGTGACTGCGGTCCATATGTTCCATTGAAGAATAACGCATTCTGTGGACCGCGGTCACCAGAGTGCAGACCGCGGTCCATATGTTCCATTGCAGAATAACGCATTCTGTGGACCGCGTTCGGTAGAGTGCAGACCGCAATCTACAGAATGCAATTTTTGTATTCTGTATTTGGACCGAGGTCTGTATCTCATAGACTGCGATCGACAGTTTGATAGACCCTTTTTAGTTAATTGTAAGTGCATCAACATAATTTCTCCCTGAAATCTAACAAACTAAATTCAAAGTATAATCATGTAAACTCCTATAGCAGATTGCCTCCCACTCAGCGCTAAGTTTAATGTCGTTCGCTCGACGAGGATACGCTGCTTCAATTGTTGAGGAAAACCGTCTCCACCATCTATTTTGGACCACTATAGAAAATCTGCAGTTTTTGGCCATTCACCTTGAACTTGTGACCATCAACCAGGCTCTGTACCTCTACTGCTCCATACGAGAAGACTTGAGTGACTAAAAATGGTCCCAACCATCGAGACTTAAGCTTACCCGGAAACAAATGGAGTCTTGAATTGAAAAGAAGCACTTGCTGCCCATGTTTGAACTCCTTTTTCTCTATGATTTGATCATGTCATTTCTTCACGCGCTCTCTGTAGATGGTGTTGTTCTCAAATGCTTCTTCGCGAAATTCTTCAAGTTCTACAAGCTGCAACAACTGGTTCTCACCACAAGCCTTCGCATCGAAATTTAACTTCTTTCTCGCCCAATAAGCTCTGTGTTCTAACTCGCAAGGTAAGTGACAAGATTTTCCATACAGTAATTGATAAGGAGACATACCAATGGGTGTTTTAAATGTTGTTCTATAGGCCCACAATGCATCATCTAACTTCAATGCCCAATCCTTACAGTTTGTACCAACCATTTTTTGCAAAATTGACTTGATTTCTCGGTTAGACACTTCAGCTTGCTCGTTAGTTTGAGGATGATAAGGTAGGGCAACCTTGTGCCTCACGCCATACTTAGCGAGAAGGTTGTTGAAGACTTTATTACAAAAATGTTTTCCTTCATCACTCACAATGGTTCTCGGAGTACCAAAACGGGAGAAGATATTTCTTGTAAGAAACTTAAGGACCACTCGTGCATCATTCTTTGTCGTGGCCATAGCCTCCACCCACTTAGAGACATAATCAACCGCTAACAGGATGTATTACTTGCCAGCTGATGGTGGAAATGGCCCCATAAAGTCAATGCCCCACACATCAAACAATTCCACTTCTACGAATGATGTAAGAGGCATTTCATTCTTCCTGAAAATGTTTCCTTGCTTCTGACATGCCTCACAAGTCTTGACAAACTGATAGGCATCTTTTAACATGCTTGGCCAATAAAACCCACTCTCAAGGACACATCTAGCTGCTACTTTCATATATAAAACGTTTTAGCCGACAAAGAGATAAATTTGGTGGTGTTACGCCTGTAGCTTTGTAGTTAGCAAAATCTACATACCACGGAAGGTTGTCATTTACTGACAAGAGACGCTCATCTGGGAAAACCTCCACTATTCCCTTTGAATCACGATTTGTTTCATTTGATAGGCGAGAAAAGTGGTCAGCTACAACATTTTCTTTACCCTTCTTGTCTATTACTTCAATATCAAATTCTTGCAGAAGCAAGATCCGCCTTATTAATCTTGGCTTAGCATCCTTCTTAGCAAACAATTGTCTAATTGCAGCATGATTGGTGAAAACTTTAACATGTGAGCCCACAATGTATGATCTGAACTTGTCACAAACAAAAATAATAGCTAGCAACTCTTTTTTAGTGGTTGTATAGTTCTTTTGAGCATCATCTAATGTTTTGCTTGCATAATAAATGGCTCTGAACATTCTATCACGCATTTGTCCCAAAACTGTTCCTACTGCATAATCACTAGCATCACACATGATTTCGAATGGTTCCCCCCAAACTGGTGTTGACATTATTGGAGCAGTTGTCAAGGTTTTCTTAAGTGTGTTAAAAACATTAACACACTCAGCTGTGAAGATAAATTCAGCCTCCTTTTCCAACAACTGGCATAGAGGACGAGTTGTGTGAGAGATATTCTTGATAAATATTCGATAAAACCTTGTGTGCCCCAAGAAACTCTGCACCTCACGCACTGTTGTTGGTGGTGATAGATTTTCTATGGCTTGAATTTTTGCTTTGTCAACTTCTAGGCCATTAACAGAAACTCTATGACCCAACACAATGCCTTCTCAAACCATGAAGTGACATTTCTTCCAATTTAAGACTAGATTCTTTTCTTCGCACCGGGAGAGAGCTTGTTTCAGATTGTGGAGACATTGTTCAAATGTCTCACCAAACACCGAGAATTCGTCCATGAATGCCTCCATGATGTCTTTAATCATATCAGCAAATATTGCCATCATGCATCGCTGGAACATTGCTAGTGCATTGCATAGGCCGAATGACATTCTCTTAAATGCATAAGTGTCATATGGACAAGTGAAAGTAGTTTTTTCTTAATCTTCTGGTGTAATGACTATTTGATTATATCTAGAATATCCATCCAAGAAATAGTAAAAATAATATCCAACAATACGATCCAACATTTGATCCACAAAAGGTAAAGGGAAATGATCCTTACGAGTTGCCTTGTTTAGCTTCCGATAATCTATGCAAACTCGCGATCCTGTTGTTGTTCTAGAAGCTATGGACTCTCTTTTTCATTTGTAATCACAGTCATTCCCCCTTTCTTAGGCACACCATGAATAGGGCTAACCCATGGAGAATCTGATATAGCATAAATGATTCCAACTTTAAGCCACTTCATAACCTCTTTCTTCACCACTTCTTTCATAATTGGATTGAGCCTCTACTGATGTTCCACCGTTGGTTTGTGTGAGTCCATTACGATTTTATGCATGCAGATGGCCGGACTTATCCCTTTGATGTCTTCAATAGTCCATCCTAATGCAGATTTATGCTCCTGTAACACCTTCAGCAACTTTCTTTCTTGAACAGGTGCAAGTGAGGAAGAAATAATAACTGGAAGTGATTTGCTTTCATCCAAAAATGCATATTTTAAATGCTTTGATAGTTGTTTCAACTCCACTTCCTTAGGATGCTCTTGAACAACTTCAGATGACTGATTTTTAGGCAATTGTTCCTCTTTGCTGTTGAATTCTGATGTGTTTGCTTCTACAGCTAGCACCACAAGTTGTTCTTCTTCTGTCATAACTTCAGGAAATGTTAATGAACGAGAGATGCTTCCCACAAACTCATCTTGTGAGCTTAGTGCCTCCACTACCTTGCCAATGCAAGAGTTTAAGATCTCCACCCTATTGCATTCATGTAGGTCACTAGGATATTGCATTGCCTTGTACAGATTAAATATCACCTTCTCATCATTAACTCTTAAAGTTAACTCTCCCTTGTGTACATCAATGAGAGCATGCCTGGTGGCTAGAAACAGTCTTCCAAGGATAAGTGGTATTTCACAATCTTCCTCCATGTCTAGAACCACAAAATCCACTGAAAATATGAACTTATCTACCTTAACCAACACATCCTCAACCACTCCTTTTGGATATGTTAAACATCTATCAACTAGTTGAAGAGTGATGGTCGTTGGCTTGATTTCTGTCATTCGCAACCTTTTACATACCGCCAAAGGCATCAGATTTATGCTTGCTCCGAGATCACATAATACTTTCTCAAAAATTTCGGACCCAATATTGCAAGGTATTGTGAAGCTACCTGGATCTTTCAACTTTTGAGGAAGCTTCTTTTGTATGATTGCACTGCATTCTTCAGCGAGCTTGACTGTTTCAAAATCCTCCAGCTCTCCTTTGGATTTACTTGAGTATCACTTGGAAAAGAACTCCGCTGCTGGTTAGACACTATTTGTGCCAATTGTGTTTCCAGATTTTTAACAGTAGCATTAATGTTTCCAACCTGAAGTTCAATTTTGAAAACTCTTGTGTCATTCTTATCAACCCTGCCAGTCAACTCTTTGAAGAATCTTGAGTGCATACTCATCATTTCATCAAGTTTATCCTCCAAGGACAGCTTCTTATCTTGCAAAGGCTGTTGATTGACAAAACCTAGAGGCATTTGAGCATTTCTGTTATTTGCATATGAGAAATTCTCATGGTTTCTCACACCCAGATGGTAATACTTTGGGATGTTATATCCCCCAGCTGGTGCTTGATACCCGTTGAATCAGTTCATTGCATTTATCTGTTCAACTGAAGCTTCTCCATGATAGGATGACTTGTTTGCTTCAGCAATGGAGTGCCCTTGTTGATGTTGTTGAAGTTGTGTTCCACTATTCTTTTCTTCCACCAAATTCAGCCTATGGGTCATTGCTGCAATTTGGGCATGCAAAACACTGATCTCGTCAACTTCATGAATTCCCACTCTCTTAGCTGTACTTCTTTCTGTACCATGTCCATAAGCGTTAGCTGCCATATCCTCAATCAGTTGAGTTGCCTCTGTGGTTGATTTCCCCATCAAAGATCCTCTAGATGCTGAATCTACCAAGGCCATTGTGGGCGATGTAAGTCTACTATAAAGCATCTGAATTTGAAGCCAAGGTAGATAACCATGTTGTGGGCAACGCCTTAGTAGGTCTTTAAATCTCTCCCAAGCTTCATATAAAGACTCAAATTAAGATTTTTTAAAAGAGCTAATCTCCCCTCACAGCTGATGCACTTTGGCTGGCGTGAAATACTTTTGTAGAAACTTCTGGCCCATTTCTTCCCAAGTTGTGATACTTCCCGGAAGCAAGGTTTGGAGCCAGCTTTTTGCTTTATCCCTTAAGGAAAAAGGAAACAGTCGCAGCCTAAGCTAATCTTCAGTTACTCCATGGATTTTTACAATATCGCATATCTCCATGAAGGAGTTTAGATGTACCATTGGATCTTCCACAGTTGAGCCTCCAAACTGTTGCTGCTGCACCATGGTGATCAAGGACGGTTTCAACTCAAAAGTGTTTGCATTAATGGGAGTCATTGCTATGCCTGAGTAGTTGTTGTTTAAAACAGGTTTGAAAAAATCCTGTAATGGTGCCTCTCCATTATTACCAACACCCGAACTAGTGCTTTTAGTTATGTTTGATGCACGTTCTTGAACCTCCAACCGAATCTGACTTATTGTTTTCAGCAAATCTGAATCGTGGTGGTCACTAGGACGTCTACTCATATAAACCTGAAACACAAAAACGCAAACAGATCAAGTGTATTTAATGTATTCTTTAGTAATGATAAGATAATTCAATTAATAAGTAATAATAAAATAAGATATCATCTTGACTAAAACCAAACCAAATTCAACTGGTTTTAAAAACACTAACACCGTTTATTCCCCGGCAACGGCGCCAAAAACTTGTTGACAACCCCGCAAGTGTATGAGATCGCAGTAGTAATAACCGGTAAGACCGGGTATCGTCCTCAGGGAAGAAAGTTGCTAATGATTTCTAATCCCAAATTTATTATTGATCACAATTTTATCAAGACTAGATTGGATTTGGTTGAATTAATTTCAATACTAGAAACTGATCTAAACAAAGATAATAGTTAAAGTTGAAAATTCAATAGATAAACATGTCTAGGATAGTGAATGCCACTGCTTAGTTTGTAAATCTTCGTTGTAGTTATGAATTAGCTAATCTATGAGCTATAGCATCAATGGTTGAAATACTTTCCCAAGGTATTTCAACACTCACTAGATTTGTTTTGTCAAACCCTCTTCCGAGGCGTTCACTCAACAAACTATGTGTTTTATCCAACAATCCCTGTGCAACTCCCTAGATTGGTTAACAATCTTCCGATTAATCAACCGGTCTAAGTCCTAATTGTGATTTCCACCCTTTAGGCTTCTCTCTCGAGATAGACCAAAGTACTAAGTTCAATACATCTATGGCCAGTAGACATAAGGCTTTAAGTCTACACAATAAGGAATAGAATCTATAACTCAGTAACTACAATTAGATATTACAAACCATGCTTTGAACATCACATCCCAGACAATAAAACTGATTAGCTAGACATGAATTCAAAGGAAATCATCAAATTAAATTCAAAGAAGCAATACATACTCAAATCTCTTAAACAATCTTCAAAAATCAATAAAAACCTAGTCTTTCATGCCCTAATAGCCGTCACAGTGATTTTTCTTCGATCTTCGATTCCCCAACTCTAATTACCCTTTTCTATTTATAGTCCCACACTAAAAAACCTAAAAAATACAAAAATCTCGCTAGATAATCGAGTGACCGTGGTCCATGATTTTGATGTCAAAACCCAAAAATTATCACATTCTGTCCATCGCGGTCTGTGTTGTTTCTGTGCAAATCACATTCTGGTGACCGCGGTCTCCAATTTATGGACCACGGTCACCAGTGCATTATCAACTGATTTTATTCTTCTGTTGTTACTGTGATCTTCAGTTCTTGGACCGCGGTCTTCTGGTATTTGCTCTTGATTCCATCTCTTATTTGCCTTCTTCTGATGCATTATTCTGTGTGCTTCAACCTATATCCTGCAATACATGCAATTCCTTTCCCAGACATCATTTTCTCATAAAAGAATATCAAAACTATAGAAAGCAAGGCTTAAAAGTTATTAAACAATGTAAACCCCTATCTACATGCAACTATTGCTAATTATGCAATTCTTTACTTCTATTTTCTCTTATTTCCTATAAAATACATCATTTTGTCTATTCTAGTGCTAGTTTGCTATGCAACTAACACAAAACATCTAGTCTTATTTAAAATGACAATTTTGTCGTCTGGTGGCAAACTCACTATTTTGTCCCCAGTTCCTCCAAATAACTTTATGTACTTAAAATCATTCAATGTTTCCTATAGTGTTGTTTTAAAGTTCATTTTCATGTGAATTGACTATTTTACCCCTGAGTTTCCAAATTGCAATTTTTCCCTTGGGGTGTATAATTGTGCTTAGTACTTGTATGGACTCATTTATGATCTTGTATATTTTTATTCTTAAAAATTCGAGAATTTATTAGGGTATTACACATATATACTAACTATATCTCATGCACTTTGCATGTGTTTTGCATGGTTTGATTAGGAATTAAGACAAATTTGCATTCATATTTGCATTTAAGCATTAATAGATACATTTGCATAATTAGAAGAGTTTCAATGTGATTTTACGTGCTTATATGTGTGAATTAATGTTGAAGAAAGATTCTTAAGTGTTTATGCAGATTCAGGACGAGTAATTGCAAGTATATTGAGGATTGATGATGAAAAATAACCCAAAATTGCACAATTCAACTTATTACCACGATAGGGAAACTCATTACCATGGTAACCAATGCAAAAAATGAATAACAAGCCCAAAAAAGCACTGCTTTATTACATTACCTCAGTAATGGATCGAATTAATGTGAAGTAGGAATTCATTATTGAGGTAACCTACCAAGGTAACCGGAGGACCAAATGTGAAGCAGAAATGCATTATCGAGGTAACCTACCGAGATAACCAGAGGACCAAATGCTTACCAAATGCATTACAGAGGTAGCCAAAAGACCAAATTCAGGGTAAATGCATTACCTCAGTCACCTATCACAATAATGTGAAGAACAGTAATATTATCGTGGTAACAAACCATGGTAATACATGATTAGATAGGATGCGATATGTCCCCTAATTTGTGGATCTGTGTGGCACCTAAATTACCACGAACAGCTACAGCAATAATGTGACTAAAAAAGGAATTTGAATAGTCTTAAGCCACAACTATAGAAGGGGAGGAGTTCTAAGCATTCAGCATTTATCACCTATGGTTTCAACATCCATTGTACATACATTTCGACATTTTTTGAAGTTCTTGAGATCAAGAGGAAGGTTTTAGCTAAGAGGGTTGGAGCAAGGAGCAAAGGAAGAGATACAAGCCTTTCTAGTATGAGTTTCAATGTTTATATTCCTTATATCTATATTATTTACAGTATCTTAAGCTAAACTCTCCATTTTAGGATGTAATTTCAAGTTTGTGAACTCTTCATCATGAACTTAAATTCTTAAATGACAGATAGGAGCAATTCATTCAATTTCTTAATTAATCTATGTTGATCTTTTGCTTTATTTCTTGTGATATCAATGTTTTTTATTTAATGGCCATAGATAGGAAGATATTTAGACTATTTTACTAACTCCGAAGAGAGGTTTAACAGTTGGATAATCAAGTTACAATCCAGGATGGACCAATGGACCGGGACGTAGCTAGTTTTGATTGGAGGTTGTATGTGAAAAACAAATCATTGCTACATTATTTATTTTTCAGTGCACTTCCAGAGAAGGTATTTGGAACTTGACCAATAGGTGTTAAGATAACTTGAGAGTGAGTTTTAATGGCAAGTGTTATAACCTACATAACACGAGATAGATAGTTAAGACCAAAATTAAAGGGTGAACACATGAGACTTTACTATCTTAGAATCTTGATCAATATAGACTCGAAATTAGTTTTTTTTGTTTAAATTTTATTTCTATTTCATTGTGACATTTAATCTATAGCCTTGATAAAATTGATACTATTAGTAAATTGGGCTTTGAAATTATTACTTATAACCCATTCCCAGAGGATGACATCCAGTTCTCGATCGGTTATTATTACTTGCGACACTATATACTTGTAGTGAAACCACCAAGTTTTTGGCACCATTGTCGGAGAACAGCGAGCAATAATCTTAAAACCAACTGAACTTGGTTAAATCTTAATCAAGGCATTTGTTCTTTTAGTTTTTATCATTCTTTAGTTTTTGATTTGTCAGATACACTTGATCTTCCGTTGCTTTGCTTTTGTCATTTCAGTTGTTGATGATCATAGACTCAACAGAGTTGAGTGACCCTAATTTGGCAAAGACACTTAGACAAATTCAATTAGAGATCAAGGGACATACGCTCAATATGGCTGAAAGTAGTAGATCAATAGTTGTAAATGGGGGTGAATTACCACTCCGAGACTTCTTCAAACCTATGCTAAATAATAACTATTTTGGCATAGCTCGAACACTTGTTCAATACCAATAGCTTTGAGTTGAAGCCATCCTTGATTACCATGGTAGCAAACACCTTGAACCATCAGCACTAACGTTTTCCCAAAGATTTTATAAGAAACAAATAGATGAGCAGTTTGCCAAAGTCTTAGACATGTTTAAGAAGATTCACATCAACATTCCATTTTCCGAAGTGCTGCATCAATTGCCAAATTGTGTCAGATTCATGAAAGAAATCATGTCCAAGAAGCATAAGTTGGATGAGCATGAAACTGTGAGGTTCGTGGAAGAGTGTAGTGCAATAATACAAAGGAAGTTGCCTCAAAAACTAAAAGATCCGATGAGTTTTACCATTCCTTGCACTATAGGCCAAATAACAATTGAGAAAGCTC
>JAJIYU010017423.1:0-11685 GCA_030144865.1 Tinospora cordifolia | reverse complement strand
ATGCAAGTGAATGCAACAGTAAACACAATTTAAATTCATAATGCAATCGTGCACCTTTGTTAAAAACAATTAAATAATAAAAACATTCGTCGAGGCTCGCAAGCTCTCCAAGGCGATTAAAAAGACTCGAGCAAGAGAAACCCGACGGTTAGGTGTAAGGTGACGACCCAAATCTGGGCCCACAGAACCCCCCTTAGGGCACTCTGTGCTAGGTGGTCACTCGATATTCTAGGGAGCCCAATCAATACACGAGCGAGTTGCAAACAGTTAGGCCTATCGTGACGACCCAATTAGGACTTATTGTCGTTGCCATCATCATAGGCCCACAGTACCTCTCAATAGGGCTCTGTGCTAGGTGGTCACTATCAGGGTCACAACTCGCCTTAATTGCTCTACCACATCCAATACCCTACCCCGCTCCCGGACCTCGACATTCGGTGCACTTTTCATTTAAGACCCATTTAAAGGATGCAAGTTCATCACAATATGTAATACCATTTTCACAATGCACAGAATAACAAGTTCTAAGAAATGAGTTAGAAAACACTACTCACAGGGATGTTAAATTACCGGCGCTCCTCTCGCGACCAGTCGCGTCCCGCTAGCACTGGGTCCTGCGAAATCGACGCAACTTCTTGACATTAATATGGAACTTGGTTCACTTTAATTCCATATCATTGGTTAATCAATTACTTGACCTAGTCAAGAATAGTTTACACATGTTCATTCACCTTGCCTTAGTTACTAAGTCCATTTGATTGACCTTCGTCAATCTTGGTCAACCCTAGTCAACCTATCATTTGTTGACCTAGCTTGTCAACAGAGTCACACAGGGTCAATTTTAGTCATTATGGGGAAAATTGGGCCAAAAAGGGTCAACATCCCCAATTCCCCATTACTTAGGCACAAACCTTAGCCTATGACCCTATCTGCGCGACCATTTTCCCAATTTTTCTGTAGGCAATCCGTTCATCGGATTTACATCAAACTTTGCAGAATTGTGACTTCTTAAAGTTTCTCTAGAATTTTAAATTATAATTTTTGGACCTCATTTACTAAGGTTTCTAAGCATGATAACAGAAACTGCACAGACCCCGTATCCCCTGTGACAGGCAGTGACTGTTTGCCTCAATTGGCCTAGCTACACACATCAGAATGCTCTGAAATTTCATAGGAAACTTATAGACATATCTAGGAGTCTCTTCACCAAATTTCAGCTTAATTTATCATGGTTTGGTCAGTCAATTTTATTTCAGAATTTTCGGACAGATTGTAGGAATTTCTGGGTTTAAGGATTCTACAATCTTTCTAGTGTTCTTTTCCCTCATTCAAACACCATCTTATGGTTTGTTTCTTGTGTCCATTTACAGTTTATAGGTCATAACCTATTCTCTTATCACAACCACTCCAAATCAGTAGTATGCAACATCATAAACATGCCTATCATTCCATCAATATTCTGCCATATTCTAAAGAACACAAAGAAATTTGCTCTAGCACCCTACAATCATGGCATATTTGCATGTATAACAAGACACATCTATAAGAGTTTAAGGTCAAGTCTCTATACCTTTTTGGAACCTCTATTATGGAGTCTACAATGCCTCTGATTCCAGCTCGAAAGGGTGCTTTTAGGTGTCTCGAATGTAGCTCCTATTCTGGTCCCAAACTGTTTCTGTTGGCACTGTCACAACAGTATGTTTAATAGTCAGCAACAGTAGCTTATACCACACATTAAACGTTTCAATTTCTGATTTCTACTACTTGGACACCTAAGTATTCATGCTAAGGAGTAGAATGATAGAGTTTTACCTTAAGAAAATGCCTAGAGTGGTTAAAAAATAAGCTTTCCAAGATTGCTCCAACTGTCTCTATTTCACAGTTGTGACAGTGAGTAAGTAGCCAACTTCAAGGGTTCTAAAATCATGCATAAGGTCTTATTTCTCATTCTCTAACCCTTGAAGATCAAAGTACATACTAAAATGAGAAGAATAAACCATTTTACCTTCAAGAATGAACTGGAAATGGCCAAGGTCCAAGGTTCCAAAGATGGCTCCAGCACACACACTTTCTGAAATTTCTAGGTTTGAACAGTGTGGACAGCCCTCTTCTTGGTGTTTTCTGCTTCAAACGGCTCAAGGACTGGGAAAACCACTTGTAGGATCTTGTAGGTGGTGGTACAAGCTTCGAATCAAGCTATAATTTGTTGGGTTTGGTTGAGAATTGAAGAAGATTCAAGCTAGGGAAGTTAGCTACAGAAATCTGGAATTTTTCTGGGTTTGAGCTCATGAGGGAGTTTTGTTGCATGGAAGAGGCTTGCATAGCAAGAATGGGTGACATGTGGCATCCAGGTGGCATCTAGCATCACATGCTGGATGCCCAGCTGGCAGCCTGGATTGGCCACAAGGGAGGCCATGAAGTGATGGTCAAAACCATGGATCAAATACTACATGCTCCCATGGTTTTTGTGCTGGAAATGACCAAAAATCCCCAGAAATTCGTTGAAATTCCAAAAAAATCGCACAAGAGCAAGGAGAAGAAAAGGGGCGGGCCCCTCTTGGCGCGTGGGCCGGGCCAGCCCACGTGCCTGGCTCGGTCACTAGGCGCCCGAGCCGCGCTTGCGGGCTGGGCACTCGGCCCAGGCCCAGCGCCTGGGTCAGCCCAGGTCCCCCCTTATATATATATATATATTTTTTTCTTTTTAGTTTTTCATTTTCTTCTTTTTACCAATACATATTTATATATATGTGTTATATATCGAAATTTCACATTTTCGTCATCTACAATTATAAATTGTCTAATTCATCATTTTTCATCAAAATACCAACATTATACACAAATTTCAATATTTATTCAATTATTTCCTTCAAAAATTGAATAATTTCTCCAAAAATCATATTTCTCTCCCAAAATTTCATTTATCATTCAAAAAATCTGATAATTGTTTCAAAAATTCATAAATCAATCCTATAAATTATTTTGCTCGAGAAAACACATTTTCATAATACTTTCATGTGTTTTCACCTTAAAATTTCATTTCCTCGAATTATTTTTATTTTCTTTAATAATTAATCCGAAATTAGAAAAATTTTTGTATTTTCTCATTAAAATTTCAAAAAATAATACCTGTTTTGGGAAAACACTACTTTTTAATACATTTGAGCTTAGAGATTCATTATTGTAGATAGAAAAACTCTTTAGTTATTTTTATCCCTAATTATTTCACTCAAGAAGGACTAAGAAAGGAAAGGATTGGGCCTACTCTAATGCTATAATTCTTCCATCTTATTGTTATACCTACATTATCGAAATACTATCATTATCTCATCTCATTTTCATTTTTCTTATTTTATTATATGTAATAAACCTTAGTTTTAAAAATTTATCCCAATCTTTGTAGTTCGACCTTGGGCCTCCCCAAGTTTATTACTTGTTGAATGTACTACATTATTTTTTCTAGTTATACTTATAATTTGTTACATTATTTGCTTTATGTCTAAGTTTTATTTATGTTGCATATTATTAATTTATTATCTAAAGAATGCATTTTTGCATATTTTTATCTATTTAAAAGTGTACATATAAAGTAAACAACACTGCCCCAACTTTTATTAATCTATGCTTTTTCTTTGTATTGTAAATAGTTCTTAATGTGGATGTATTCATAGAATTTCTTTCCTTTAATGTCATTAGTTGTTGTTGTTGGTGTTTTATTTTATTAATCCACAAATAGTTTACATGATATTTCATCCATCTACGAAAATTCAAATTTTGTCACCTAAAAAATTGATGGATTCCCTCTCTTCTCATGTGATTTACTAATAACATGATAATTATAATATACACTATGCAGAAAGAAAGACTTATTATAATTATATTGGTTATGTTAGCAAGATGAATGTTGAACATTTATGTTGTGGAGAATTAAAGCATTGAAAGAACTCAATGGAATTGCACCCTTCACACGTGGTAAAAATTAGTAACAATAATTTAAAATAAAGGTGAAAAATTAGTTATAATTATGTGGTTTATTTGACATTCATCTAAACTTGAATAAATAAAAGATAAATAATTTAAGCGACGGTACAAATAGCTAAAATTTTTCTACTCTACCAAATTTAAAATGATTAATAAAATTTATTGAGACTTATTTTCGTAAAATTTAATTTAATTTATTTACTGAGATCACAATAGAATAAAGGTTAATCAAATTAAAATATTGGTAAAATTATTTGATTGTAGTTAAATAAACCCTATATATCATAATCACCCGAATCTCCACTACAACCCAAACTTTTTTTTTTCTTTCTAAAACATCGTCTGTTCTAGAGACATTTTTTAAAATTTTTCAAGAGAGTGAAATTAGCTTTCATCCTTTTTTTTTTTTTTTTTTTTTGCTTACATATAAATTAAGGACTTCTAATATAGTGTACAAGTAAAGTTTACTTTACCGCCCTCTTATATTTTGAATATTTTTTCTTTTTAGTTAAACAATATTAAAATAATGGTGAGAAATATTTGCTTGTTTGATAATGTAATCTTTTTTATTTTGATATACTTTTGTCTTTGAAAACTTTCAAATCGAAGGCTGTCTTCTTTCAGTTTTAAAGTATTTGTCTTGTAAATTGTATTTTCTATTATTTGTCCAATAAAAGTGAGACAAAATAACAGGTCAAAGAAAACAAAATTTCTTAAAAACAAACAAACAGAATTTAGTGCCACTTAATTTCTTAAAAACAAACAAACAAACAGACAACTAAATATATAAACAAAGGACAGGAGGAGGAAATACATGAGATATGACAGCATACGGGTTTCTAAAAACCTATCTATTCTGTTTTGAGTCATGCTGTTGTCTGCATTGAGAGTGATAATTTTGTAATGTGATTTCTGTTAAAAACCACACGCCAAAATAAATCTACATCATTTAGTTATTGCTTGCTCAATATAATGAGCAGTAGCACTGATCTTGCACTCTATTCAGAAATAGTGACAAAAAAAGGGCAGCAGGCTCCAGATCAAAAAACATAAATCAAATCCTCATTAAATGGAAACTTCTTCTATTCAAATTCCTATGCTACAAAATTAGTTGTTGAGATCAATAGAGCATGTGCAGAAACTTGTAATTACAATTATAATTCTAAGCATGTGTTTATGTCGGGAAGCTAGCTACTGTTGTTGCATCGTTGTTGTCGTGTATATTCCCACAAAGCAATAGCTCCACTGACGTGAACATTGAGAGATCTAACAACCCCTAATTGAGGTATCTCAACACAACCGTCAAGGATGTGTATTATATCTACAGGTATCCCTTCCTTCTCACGCCCAAGTACCAAAACCTGTGGAAGATAATAGAGGAAAGCTTTATTTAGGGAGAAAGAACTAGTTTACACTTCCCACAGCTAATTCAGATGTTAGTTCTTTTCATATCTTGTGGCCTTTACCTAGATGAACGCATGAAGTATAAATACAAATGTCAGAAGAGAGTGTTTCATCCTTGTTGCAATAAGATCTTTGTTATGAATTTATAGAGGGCATACTATTTATAGGCTACAGGATTGTCTTGTTGTGTCCGTTGTACAGCATCACATTTTCTCAGATAACAGAGAGAATAAAAGGTGTCTTATAACCTATTGATGGACATTTTATCTATCAATGGAGAAGCTCCTTTTGGCAAAACCCTTGAACAAGACAAAGTCAACAAAAAATTTTCCAAGCAACTTGATGGCCAATAGGATAAGACTTCTTGCAGGAATCTGTCAGTTGTCTCATATATAACATTAAAAGTCATGCATTTGTCTTTCTTATCACAAAGAAGTTAAGGGCATTCAACTTCTCTTAGTTCAGATATGGAGTCTTAGTACATAAGTTACAAGTTTATCTCAAAGATAATGATGATGACTGAGTTCAGAGATAAGTTACAAGTACCTTGAATCCAGCTTTTGTAAATAGAAAGATTATTTTAGAATCTTGACAACATTGTTAACTATGATTACATTAATCAGTTATTTTTTTCTCTCTTCCATCCAATTCACCATCATTTTCATTAAGTTCATCATGGAATTTCCAGTTTGCTCGAGCATAATCAGAAAGAGAATCAAATAAATATCAGTCTTATCGGGTCTCTTGAACTATTAGACTTACCACTTGACTGTACAACCTACTTTACTGTACGAACTGTCACGGAGCTCCATGTCCCAATGGACTTGTTCCTCAAAATCAATTTTCCCTTCCCTATGCCCTTCCTAGTCATTCCAAGTATTCCCATTTGCCCAAGTGAGTTGGCATGCTAAGCTTCCATATAATGTTCAGGTTTTTGGATGGTTACTTAAAAAAGTAAAACACTTCTGATCAATTGCAGAAATGTGCACCTTCTTGGTGCATATCACCTTCTTGGTGCCCAAGTGAGAATGCATGGATCACCTATTCTTTGAGTGCAAGTTTGCAAGAGAGATTTTGCAATCACTCTCTGCAGTAGCTATAGTGTTCTCGATACAATAAAGGGCGGCATCTCAGTATAGCATCTTCAATCTCGATCACAGGACAATGCACTCATTTCTTCTTAGGCACAATATGGTCTTTATGGATTAATCAATGAAAAGCAGAAAAGCTTCAGTAAGGTTCAGAATAGTGTAAAATTGTTGGCAAGCTCATGAGTGTATGCAACTCCATGGATCAGGGCTACACTGTTCGCTTGGTTAATGAATTGGAGTGAATGTATTGCAAACTCTTACATTAGGATAATGGCCCGAACAATGAGTTCTAGGTGCTCAATATTGAATGTCATGTTTTGTTGTTCTGAATGTGTGCACTCTTTCTGAACATGAATAAAGTTTTGTTTTGTTTCAGAAAAACAGACAACATTTTTAGACGGGTTTGAGTAGAAAATACCAGCAACCTTCTATGATGCCAAAGAGAAAATTCAGAAGACTTGTGACTTATTCAACAGGTTTCCTTGTAAGGAGCCACAGATGATAAAACTCTCTGACATTTACAAATTTGGCAAGAGAATGCATTTCTACAGATTTTCTTTTTCTTCTTTTCCTAATTCCCTTCTTTTAATGATTCTCCCATTGGCTACATGAACATTGTGCTTCATGAGTATCATTTGTGACATTTACAAATTCGGCAGGAAAAGACTGTTCTTTGCAAGGAGTGGAGATGTGCTTCATGAGTATCATTTGTAATAGGTCTGGCACTTAAATTTTCCGGTCTGATAGACTGATACTTGCATTTTCCACCAATTCCATACTGACTAAAACCTTAATGTTCGATGAGAAGGCTTTTGTTTTCTGGTACTTGTATGATGAAGATGCAATAACAAAGTCTAGAAATACAAATCCTCTTCGTATTGCTGAAGTGGTTGTATGCATTGTTATTGCTATGATTCAATGACACTTATCTCTTGTAAGAGATGGCAAAAACTTGAATTTTTCCCTCTAACCAATTGCCTGTTGTGGTAGTGTCAATTGCTGATATAATCAGAGGAAGCTGTATGATAAATTAGCAGCATCCCGAGAAAAGGAAAACAGCGAAAATAAGGTAGGTGATTCAACATCTCTTCTTTTCCTTGGAAACTTATATAACGAAAAAAAAAAAATGAAAAGGAAAAAAAATACAGAAGAAAGACAAAAGAAAGGAATATAAAGCAATACCGTTTTCCTGGGGAATGTGTACTTGTCAAGGGGAATGGAATTTGCAGTCTGCTCCAAACCCAAGATGGCAAAACCTTCTTGCTTTTTGTTCTTCAAGAAAACTTTCATGCTGGGTACAGGGACTTCAATGACAGGGACCCATTTTTCAGCTGTAACACTGACAAAAGAAAGTAAATGAATCAATAAACTCAAGAAGTTGCTAACAAGTGAATCACTAAAATATCTTAGAAATATTCACAGCTCATAAATAAAATATAAGCACTCAAGTGCTGCAGCAGACACATAGTTCAGCATTGTGTATACTGTAAGGATTATCGATCAAACACTAATGATAACTAGATGTACAAAATACCAAGTTTGCTTAACATCTAATTCGAACTTTGTGGAGCCAATGAGTACAGAACCTTAAATTAGCTGAAGTACATAATTAATTGCATTGGGCAACTTTTATTATATGTAAAACATGTTAAAAGGATTTTTCGAGTTTTACAAATTTAATGATATTTTGCCAAACTTTGACAGAGTTCTTGTAAGAGTTCAATCACATGTAGTATATAGTTCGATAATTAACAAATCAATGATATTATATTAAAATTTAGAGAATTATGTTGAATTTTCTTTCTTTGGTAGTGGTCAAAAAAATCATTATATGTCACTTCACTAAAATCTGTCAAATTTTAACTACAAATAATATCCTCACATACAATGTATCGTTAGACAGTTCATAGCTTATAAAGGTATTTTTTGAAAATTAAATTCTATAGGTCTTTACATTGAGACTCAGGTAGACAGGCTGAAATGCCTCTTAAATGTTATACTCATACTTCGATCGTCCAGAAAATTTTGATTTTTAAAAATACTGCAATTAGTAATGGTTCATTACTTATTCTGTGTTTTACCCTAGTACCAGGAATTGGGTAGTATTTCATTGTATACGTATATTAGCAAAACTTTGGTATTTAGTTCATGACTATACCCTATTGCTGTCATCACTTTTTATTTGGCACACAATGATGGCAAAAATTAAGTCCCTACTAAATAGAAGTAATGAATGTTGTGCTCCGAATTTGGTTTAGCTTTGATGATTTAACAACCCTTGAAATCTTAGTTACGAGAATAACATAGTTTTTATTTTTTTTATTTTTTATTTTATTTTTAAATGCTTCTTTCTTCTGCTTAACTTTTGCTTATTTTCTATTGTAAAATATATAAAGTCATTTAGCAAAGTTAAGAGTACAATGACTTGATAACCTTGGGAAACTGAGGAAAATAAATTCTTTTGTAAAACTAGCATGCTTTAGTGTGTCCTAAAACATTTTCCCCCAACATAGACATTCATTTTGTGTTCATTTTGACATGAACATTTCTTTTATATAAATCCATCACAGCTTAATCAGTTTAATGCAGTTGTTTTGGCCGAAGACAAACACAAACCAATGAAGTCAGGTTAAGTAAAATGGCAAACTTAACACAAAAGGCTTTGGGTTGGTTTGGTTAGGCTTTCATTTGGTTGCTTCTTTCACCCGCTTTTTTATTTTATTTTATTATTTTTTTTAATTTTATTCTATCCGATAAGGTATGTTTTTCTTTTTCTATAGATTCAATCTATCAGAATGGGTTTTTCTTTATTCATTTCACTGTCCAACAACCCATAAACCTGGACTTTGGGCTATCTTCAAATTCAAATTTTGGTTTTATTCTTCTTAATAGATGATGCGGGCATGTCAACAACATTTCAACTGAATTGGTTAGTCTCTCTCTCTCTCTCCCCCATAAACAACCCATAAACCCATTCTCTCTCTCTCTCTCTCTCTCTCTCTCTCCCCCACTTCTACTTCTAATCCACTTGAACTAATCAAATATAAAATTTGAACCCGAGCCACACTAACTGAGCAAAATTCAACCCACTTGACTAGGGGATGGGTAGATCATTTTCATCCGTCTATCTTTGTTAAGACCCCTGATTTCGTGAAGTTTTAGAATACTTTACAGAGCATTTAAGTAAAATCTATATGGGCTAGGGCCCAAGGAACCAGGTCTTTCATAAGGCATTTTAAAATAATTATTAGGGTACCAATTATGTACTGGCATTTATATCCCTAAAGCATGTTGCATGAGCTCATGAATGCTCAATAAAGAAAGCCTGCTAAAAATGGAATTGTATGGACTTCAATTAAAATATTGTTGTGATACCAAAACAGATTATGACTAGGTCCAGGGTGTATAATGTGGGTAGTCATGGGGCATAAAAATCTGAAACATGGAGAGATTCTTAACCGGATTATTGGTATTTGTTTTCAGCAAAATAAAAATGAATAACTCAATTACTAATAAGGTTCGTGATGGCTGCTGCTTTCCACACACCTCTCCATTTTTCTGCCATCTTCCCCAAATACAAAGCAAGACACAAGGAAAACAAAGTCTCAAGAGCAACAAAATATATGCGGATGAAAAAATATATAAAATATTGCCTACATGACCACTTTGACTGGTTCAAAGTCCATCTTCATGCATATGAGCAGTAGGGATACATTAGAATTACATGATGTAATATAAGTAGATAGTGTTGAACAATCATATCTAACCTTATAAGCTGGAACTGCTTATCATGCACAATGCTTGCGTCAGCAACTGCTAAACCTGCTGTTTTAAAAACCTGCAAGGAAAAAGTAAGGAAGCATTCATCAAACAGTCACCAATTTCTTCTTCTATTTTTCGGATGGAGAGACGAGGCGAACAGTGAACGACATTAGAAAATAATCTCATGCATGGCGTAACGACAACAGAAGACGAGCAAAACGGTACGACAATGGAGAACAGGAAGTAAGAACCTACGATGAGAATAGGAAGTGGAAAGATAGACAACATTATGATGAAATAAGACAAGCTAGGACCAGTTACCGAGACAGAGGAAGGCTGGTCAAGGAAGGGGGAAAAATTCAAAGAAAATCTTGGAAGGATGTGGTAATGCAACAGGACAACGAGAAAGAAGAAGATGGGTGGACTCTAGTGACTAGAAGGAAGAGGAGCAATAAAGCTCAAAAAGACAAAAGAATGGAAATATTGAGACCTAGCAACAGAGACGCTAAACAGGTGACACCTAATGAGGAATATGGTCAAAGTAGTAAATACCAGGTGAGGAGAACAATAAAAGGGGAGTGGACATACATGTCATTCCCAACAAGATACAAGTTCTTCTCGGTTTGCTCAACAAAGGATAGTAAAGAAACCATTATCCAAGAAATCACAAAAACTAGACATTTCCAGCTTGCGGTGAGCAGAGAAGCAGTACATTAGATAAAGAAAAAACTCGAGGAAGCGTTAACGAAGAAGGACGGAGGAAGGAAAGTCCAAGTATATCGGGGAAAAGGAAACACTCTGATAATGGAAGTGATGGAAAATAAAAGGGGAAGATACATTAAGTTGATAAAAATGGTGAAAGGACAGCAGCAAAGCATTGTCATCCTGGAAGAAACGAAGACGGAGGCCTAGAGAAATATGTGGAAGGCCCTAGATATGTTGATCCAAGAGGAAAAGAAAGGGTATAGAAGAGAGGAGGAGCAAGGAAAAGAAGACCAGCAGACGACACAAGAAAGGAAGCAAAGAGACAGACAGGAAGGGGAAAGGGGTATGGCGGAGAGATATGGAAGAAAAAGAGAATCGACAGAAACCACAAGTTGGAGAAAGTAGAAGACAATGCAGGGACGATGGGAAAGGAAGAAACTAGGAGATGAAGAAGTTTTTCATTATCAGGAAGTCGGATGAGACTCCCTGGCAAACAGTAGAAAGGTGGGTCTGCCAGTTACTTAAAAAGGATATTCCAATCAAGAGATTGGATGTTGCAAGGAGCATAATATTATGCCAAGAGAAAGCTGATATTGAAATCAACCAGAGGAAGAAATATCAAACAAAATTAGGGGGATTCTACTTCGACGACTGGAATGAAAAAATGGTCAAATTGGGGGGGGGGGGGGGGGGGAGGGAGAGGGGGGGAGAGGGAGGGGGGGGGGGGAGGGAGAAGAAAAAACGA
>JAJIYU010017422.1:0-11685 GCA_030144865.1 Tinospora cordifolia | reverse complement strand
AAGCTCAAACACCACAAGTAAACTATATTTTGAACCCAACTTTGATTATAAACTTTTATTCTTATAATGTTTATATTATCTTTAATTTGTTTATATATTATGTAGTCACAATAAGGTAGCAAGCCCACCTAAGAAAAATTGCCTCCAGAGAATGCTAGATGTGAATTATTGAATTGGCATCTCGAAAATGAAAGAGACGAAGAAGTTGTCGAAGTAGGAAAGATTTCTTCTACATATCCTAAGGCTAAAGTTCATGGCCTTCCACTAGGCTTTGATTGTTGGAGAGTTTGGGTTGTAAAGGTAGTGAACGAAGATGCTGATTTATATAGACCAACATCAGAAATTCATTACTTGAGTGATGCTGTTGGAAGTACAATTGCTTGGCCAAAAAAGTACGTAAGACTATTGTAAATAATAATTACATTTTTTGATGGATTGTATATATGTATGATTGATGGATTGTATATATGTTTGATGGATTGTATATATGTTTGATGGATTGTATATATATTTGATGGATTGTATATATATATATATGTTTGATGGATTGTATATACTAAATGAGGCATTTGAAATAATAGGACAAATGTTTAATAATGTTTTTTTTATATTATGAATTTACAGATACAGGTAAATATATGCAATATATATTGTAGTAAAATATTTTAACAATTAAAAAAATTGACACATATGACAACGTTTAGTTTTCGTTGTAAGCTACATGATATAACAACGTGCACGCAATTGTTGTTGAAATACTGCAGCTTTCACAACGGGCACATGCATGTTGGAAAGTAATGGACATACAACAACAACTACCTGACCGTTGTTGAAAGGTTAAAAGGGTAGGGTTTTTCACAACGTTCGCCCATTATTATAACACGTCTACAACAACAAGCATTATGACCGTTGTTGAATATGTGTTAAAAGATCGAAGCATTTAACAATGTGCGAACGTTGTTGTAACCTTAGCTTTAGAACGATACACAACGCATTACAACAACAGGCACGTAACCGTTGTTAAACGTTAGGGTTTTCACAACGTGCACCTGTTGTTATAACATCTCTACAACAATAGGCATAATAACCGTTGTCGAATATGTGTTAAAACATTGAATCATTTAATAATGGGCGAACGTTGTTGTAACCTCACTGTTAGATCGATACACAACGCTTTACAACAACAAGCTCGTGACCGTTGTTAAAAATAGTCGGCTGTTTAACAACGCCCTGATCGACAACATCATCATGAACGTTGTCGTATGGGTATAACAACGAACATTGCATGTTGTTGTAGGTGCGATTTCTTGTAGTGAATTACTTAGGAAGAACTTTAGTAAAGAAATGACGTAGGCCATCATTGTTTCAGCCATAGCCAAAATCCCGGTCCTAGACATACTCATCATTTGAAACCAATTTTGAGCCTTACACCCCGAATTCTTGTTATGAATCCAAAACACATACAACCAGTTATTTGTTATAAAGCGCGCCCATTTATGTACACTCATGGTTTAGTACTACTAAAATTTTGTTTTTTTTTTAAAAAATTGAAAGCTGAGCATTTACTTTTATGAAAGTACATATAGATGAATACATATTGTACTACGTGTGAAGAAACAAGTTTGGGAGAGCTATGAAAACAAAATAATGGAAAAGAATGGATCAAATATGATGATATTTCATAAAGAATAATTGTGCATCGAATGAAACATGTTGTTATAAATTTGAGTGTCCAGTCGAGTCAAAATAAATATCCTTTTACACTTGTACCTTGAAACATGCCACATTACAACCTAAGGAAAAGATCATTGATCTTAACTGAAGTTTGTTTTGAGTAAATGATTGACAGAGGAGAACATTGAAAGGGTTTGTGTACTAATGTATTAGGAAAGGATGTCTATCAGTGGAATGACAACTGCAAATTACTTGCAAAGTCTAAGATTATTAAAATACTAATAGATGAGGATGAAATTAGAAGAGAATAGAGGATCAGCTGAAAAGCTAGACAACCTAAGCAACTTTAGGGACATGTTAATGAGTTGTAAACATTAGGAATGAATAATTAAGGTTACAATGATGAGTGAAAAGGGCAACTCAATTATATATGGTATGTCATGTAGAATTTGAATTTGAATTTGAGTCATTGTTTGGGGATGATCAATAGTTTAAGGTTGGGGGTATTTGTTAGTTCTATAATAGATTGGCATCAGTATAGGTTGCTTATTGCATTTTATAGAAGTGTAGGAGGAATTAAATACATTTGTGCATGATTAGTGGCATGAGCATTCATAATAAGAATTACATGTTTCATTGCATTTCAACAATGTTTTGTATGGTTTACAACATTTTTATGAAAAAATGATGTCTGGGGAAGGATCTTAAGTGTTGGTGCAAGACTAGAACGAAGCCCAGAGAGAATCATAACACGCAGAAGTAAAGAAAAGTGAAAATCAAAGGAAAGCAACCAATTATTGCAGTAGGAGAACCGACGACCGAGGTAGTTGAAAGAAAACCAGAAAAAAATGCAACACACTAGTAACTGCGGTCATTTGTTTAGAAATCACAGTAACCAGAATATGCTCAGAATGCTAGAAATGTCTATTGCGGTTCATAGAATTTCGGAAATCGGTGTTTTCACTTAGGGACGAGGCTGATTGCGGTAATATAATTAATTACCGTGTTTCTTATATTTTTTGGGGTTTTTTTTTAGCGTGGGTCTATAAACAAAAAAGGATATTAGAGTCTAAGAGAGCCTAATTCAGAAATACCTGATTATGACGGCTGAAAAGAGGGAAAATTAGAAGACCAAAAAGTGATTGAAGATTAAGGGCTTAAGATTTGAGTATGCTTACTTTTATTCATTATTCTTTGATATTTGTACTTAATATAGTGTCAGGCTAGTTAATCTTTTAGTCTAGGATGTAAATTTCTGATGTTTGAACTTGAGATTTCTTACTTCAATTGATTAATTTTGATGCATTATTTTATATTGTGTGTGTTTAATGCTTATTGTTTACTGGCCATGAACATATGATCTCAGACTATTGAATCAACTCGGGAGAGAAGTTTAATAGTTGGACTATCACAATATAAACCTAGATCAGTTGATTAATCGGGAGATTATCAACTATTTAAGGGGTTGCACGTGAATGATGTTCGCAAAGCATTAGGTTGTTAACTATGTTCCTTGGGAGAGGGTATCAGGGAACAATACTAATTGATGTTGGGGTGTCTCAAGAGAGGGTCTCAATGATAAGTGAGAGGATCCACAATAACAGAGATTAAATAAATTGGAAGAGAGATTGTACGCAAAAATAAAAGAATTTACTATCCTAGACAGTTTTTAAATATAGTTTCAGAAATAGATTTTTATTGCTTTCAGTAGATTACATTCTGATTTAGATTAAAACATATTAAAGTCTGTCATGTGCCTTGATAAAATGAAAGCTAACATCAGATTGAGATTTGAGATAATTAATTTCAATTCTGTTCCCTGAGGACGATACCTGGTTTTCACCGGTTATTACTATCGCGATCCTGTACACTTGCGGGGTTGCCAATAGGTATAATGGCACTAACTGGGCAGGTAACTTAGATGATAGGAAGATACAAAAGGAGGATGTTTTTATGTAGGTAATAATCTTGTCGCATTGATGAGCAAGATACAAAATAATATTTTACTATTTATGGTTGAAGCTGAATACATAGTAAGAGAAGCTATTGTGCACAATTGTTGTGGATGAGATCAATGCTAGATGATTATGGAACTAAACATGAAGGAATGATACTAAATTGTGACAATAAAAGTGCCATAGATATCTTTAAGAATTTGGCATAACACTCATGCACAAAACACATTGATATTATACATGATTTCATTAGAGAATTAGTAGAGCATAAAACAATTGCCCTCAAGCATGTTGTGACAAAAAATTAGTTGGCAGATATTTCCACAAAAACTGTTATATGTTGTTTGATTTGAATAATTAAGAGCCTCACTAAGATTATGCATAAGATGAGTAATTAAAATGAAACAAAAAAAATTATAAAATTTAAAATAAATGAAATTAAAAAAATGATGATGATAATGATAATGGCAATATTAATGTGTCAGGACACTTGCCAACCACAAGGGCGGCCCGACCAACACTAATCCAACAAGCCATTTTCACTCCCCAACTTGCTGAGTTATAATTAAACCTTTCCCATTCAAAACCAAATTTAAGTTAAAAGATTACTTTATTCAACAACTAGAGCAATACAAGTGATTCTTGAAAGTACAGTGGTAGGTTGGGTACATCAGAATTATCAATAAAGTAGGTCAGTATACAAAATGACCTACAGTACACAGTAAAAGTACAACAAAAAGAAATAATATAATAAAAGTTTAAGGAAACTAATCATCAACAACCCCTTTTCCTTTGTTGAGACGTGATATTCTTGAAAAGTAGAGTAAATAACGAGCCTAGTACAATGTGGCTCAGTGAGTAATAGCCAATATTCACAATATATATATATATATACAAAATATGTATACATGCAAATGCCAAAATGTTAATCACCAATTCAGCAGTTCTAATAGTACAATATCGAGATTAAATCGAAAATCATGTAAATATCTTATACATCATAAAATTTCATAACAATATGCATGTCATAATCGCAACCAACCATGCTCAATGGATCTATGACTTCTTGAAGATCTGGGACACAAGCCAACAACCCAGTGCAACCTTGAAAATCCAGAGATCAATAATCCTGCTTAACAGATCCAAGACATACTAAACGTCTAGGTCACAAGCTAGCAGACCTAGTCTAGCCTCAAAGATTTAGAGCTTGATATCCATTCACAAGTCTAGGTAGAGCTTCGCAAACTCAAAGATTATTTCCACACATGCAATGTCATGATTCTCGATAAAATAATTTTCAAATTAGCATTTCATGCAATTTAATATAACACAATGCAATTCAACATGATTTTAATGCAGTACATATTAAGAAAATGCCAAAAATTACTCATAAAGGTTATAGTTCAAGGATTCCCACAAATTCAACAATTATCCTATGAAATATCATCAAAATCTTAGTATTTTGAAAATTTTTTTGAGTGTTCTATGATTAGACCATACTTGCTTTGATCAAAGTTATCTTATCTCCCTTTATTCTAGACTATTTTGAGTGTTCTATGATTAGACCATACTACATCAACTTGAAAGAGGAGCTACACCTTGACTCGTGTGGTGCAAAAAAGGGTAGCCTTTGGCGTGTGTGCAATGTGTGTGTGTGTGTGTAGCAACCTCTTATGAAATTTTTTTTTTTTTTTTTTGTTGTCCTTGGAATTTCTTGCTCTTAACTATAGTGTCGTCGAGCTATTTTTGTGTGCATAATGTTTTTGTTGTGATAATGTCTTTGTTACACAAGTAATGATCAATGATTAGGGTTTTATTTGCTCTTGCTACATACTTTGAGTGTGTTGCATACATTGTCACACACCATATCACACACTTGTGTTGTTGGAACCCCTTCCCTAGAGTGAAGGGCGAGCCGACCGGCACAGTGCCTTAACAAACTCACTCGCAAGTCGAGCTGGCCAAAACATTATTAAGCTTCCTTCTTGTCCATACACAACATCATCAGAGTATTCACAAGAGATACAGAAGTAGGTAAATAATTAATTACAGTATAATTTTTTTTAAAAGTTAAACAAAAAGTATTTATGTATAGTTTTATGTATAGTCTTTTCAATGTAGTAGTACCAGAAATGTAATAGTTAAAATATCTACAATGTTTTCCTCACTGCCTATACATCATACTAATTCTCAAAATAGTAACCTACGTGAAGAGACCTACCAAAATAAAAGAAGTGCACACCATGCGATAACCACCTTCTTGCCTTTGTTCACAGAAGAAAAATATAAAATGTTAGAATTGTGAGCCAATTTTGTCAATAGCGGCTTAGTGAGTAATGTAGTCTAATATATAACTTAGAACATGAATTATATAAAACAATGTCATGTATGCATGCATAATAATAATAATGAGAATGAATGCAACAATTAACGAATGCTAAATCCACAATGCAATCGTGCACCTTTCATTTTGAAAATGATTTTAATGTTGAAAAAACATGCTGAAGCTCTCAATAGCCTACCAGGCAATAATAAATCCACTAGAGTGGGTGTACTCGATAGTTAGGCGTATTCTCATATCATATCATAGGAATCCGCCAGCTCATACCTCATATATGGCGGCCTCAGATTCTCAATAGGGGAGCTAATCGATAGACTTGCACAAAACGTACCCCCAGATATGACAAATTCTGGTCCTCAATGCTCTACCATATGTCTAGCCACACAAGTAGTATCTACCCGTACTCTGCTCAGCGCGTTAGCCACTACATTGGCTTTCTCGGGATGGTACTCAATGGAAAAATCATAATCCTTAGGTAGCTCTATCCATCTCCTCTGCCTCATGTTCAAATCTTTCTGAGAAAACAAATACTTGACGCTCTTATGATTAGAATAAAGCATAAAACTCTCACCATAAAGATAGTGTCGCCAAATCTTGAGTTCAAACATTATTGCTACCAATTCTAAATCATGGATGGGGTAATTTCTCTCATGTACCTTCAACTTTCATGAGGCATAATAAATTACTCAGCCACCCTATATTAGTACACACCCAAGACCTATCCCACATGTATTTGTATAGATCACCAACTCATGGCCTGGTTCAGGTAGTACAAGTACTGCGCAGATGTCAAATGACGCTTCAGCTCCAGAAAGGCTTCCTCACACTTATCTGTTCATACTAATGACACATTCTTCTGGATAAGTTTCGTCATTGGTACAACAATCTTCGAGAAATTCTGCACAAATCTACGATAATAGCCTACCAAACCTAGAAAACTACAGATATCCGTCACTGTGGTAGGTCTCGGCAAACTAAAAATAGTCTTAACTTTAGCCAGATCAACAGAAATGCCATCAGCTCCTACCACATGGCCTAAAAATCAGACCTCCACTAACCAGAACTCACACTTGTTAAACTTAGCATACAAGCAGTGATCTCAAAGAGTATGTAATGCGATCCTCAAATGTTCGGTATATTCCTTCGCAGTCTTCGAATAAAGAAGGATGTCATCAATAAAGATAATAACAAATGAGTCAAAATAAGGATGAAACACTCTCTGCATCAGGTCCATGAACATCGCAAGGGCATTTGTCACCAAATGGCATAACTAGGAACTCATAGTGGCCATAACGAGTCCGAAAGGTCGTCTTCTGTACATCCTCTTCCTTTACCCTTAGCTGAGGTACCTAGATCTTAGATCTATCTTTAAAAACACACTGGCACCCCTAAGTTGGTCGAACAAGTCATCAATGCACATAAGAGGGTACTTGTTCTTTACTGTCACCTTGTTCAACTATTGATAGTCGATACACAAACGGAGGTTCCCATCTTTCTTCCTCACAAACAATACCAGAGTACCCCAAGGTAACAGACTTGGGGTAATAAAAACCTTACTCATCAATTCCTCTAGCTGGACCTTCAATTCCTGCAGTTCCTTAGGCGTCATTTGATAAGGATGGATCAAAATGGGTTGTGTCCCTAGAATAACCTCAATAATAAAATTAATTTCCCGCTTAGGAGGTAAGCCAGGTAAATCCTCAAGAAACACATTAGGAAAATCTCTAACAATAAGAATCTCATCAATACTCACCCATGAAGGTCCCTCATCTATGGTGGTTAGACCGACTAAAGTATTGATCTCATTATGAGTCGCCATACTGCCTTAGGTTTTCGATCTATCAGAGAGGCTACCCTGAAAAATAATAACAGGTTGCTCTAGTATCTAAAATACCACCCTCTTAGCGAAATAGTCAACATGTGCATGGTAAGCGACTAGCTAGTCCATCCCGAGTATAGCATCAAACTCTAGGAAGTCTAACACACGAAGGTCGATAATGGTTTCTAAATCTCTTAACCTCAATTCGCAACCCTCACAAATTAGATTAGGGTAAATGTGTTTCTTGGCTGCAATACTCAACATGAGCCAGGTGGGTGCCCTAAGGGGTCTAAGTCCCAATCTATCTACGACATTCCAAAGATGAATGATAAAGTAGAATCAACATCAACCAACACATATAAGGTAGAATTTAAAATAGAAATGATACCTTCTACTAGAGTCATGGTAGCATCCGAAATAGGTTGTGTGATGGCCTATGCTCTCCCTCGAGTGACAGTAGTGGTGGGTGCACTGAAAGCTGGAACAAGCATAGGACAGTCATATTGTTTGTTGCCTGGTTGACCACTGTTAGTTGCATAATAGATTAACATTAATATGAGTAGTTTATATGCATTTTATAGAAATTTAGTAGGAAATCAAATACATTTGTGCATGATTAGTGGCATGAGCATTCATGATAGGAATTTCATGTTTTAATACATTTGAGCATTATTAAGCATTGTTTATAGCATTTCTATGAGAAAATGATGTCTGGGGAAGGTTCTTTAGTATTTGCGCAAGACGAGAATGAAGCCGAGAGAAAATCACAACAAAAAGAGGCAAAGAAAAGCTAAAATCAAGGAAGAGCAACCAATTACCGCAGTACATGAATTGATGACCAAGGTAGTTGGAGAAAAGCTAGAAAACCACAGAAAGACATGTCACATTGGTTACTGTGGTAATTAGACTAGTGATCGCGATAACCAGAACCTGTATATTGTGAAGAAAATGATGACCATCCAGTGACCGCGGTTCATAGAATGCCAGAATTTGTGTTTTCAACTAGGGACGAGCATTATCGCGGTCATTGACCGTAGTAATGTGATTAATTAATTTATTTCTAATTTTGTTTAGGGTTTTTAAGTGTTTTATTATAAATAGGGAAGTAGATTAGGGTTTAATCATGCTGGACTTTGAAAGTTAGTTGATTTTGATGGCTGAACTAAGATAAAGAAGAACAACAAAGGATTGAAGATCAAGGCTTGAGTTTTGAGTATGTTACCTTGTATTCATTATTCTTTGATGTTTGAACTTAATACAATGTCAGGCTAGTTAATCTCTAAGTTTAGAATGTAAATTTCTAATGTAGGATCCTGAGATTTCATATTCTAATTAATTGATTTTGATGCATTATTTTGTATTATGTGTGTTTAATGCTTAATGTTTACTGGCCATGAACAATATGATCTCAAACTACTAAATTAACTCGGGAGAGAGGTTTAATAGTTAGATTATCATTATATAGACCTAGATTAGTTGATTGACCGAAAGGTTGTCGACTGTTTAGGGGGTTGCATGTGATTACTATTCACAAGGCATTAGGTTGTTAATTGCACACCTCAAAAGAGGGTATTAAGCGACAAGACTGATAGGTGTTGAGGTGCCTTGGGAGATGGCTTTGGTGAGAAGTGCTAAAACCTATAATACTAGAAGTTTAAGAAATTGGAATAGAAATTGAAGGTGAAAAAAAAGATTTAACATAGTTTTTGAAACATATTTTTATTGCTTTCAACAGTTTTTAATTCTAATTCGGACTCAAACAAATCAAACTCTATTATGTGCCTTAATAAAGTGAATGCTAACATTAGATTGGGATTTGAGATAGTTGACTAAATTCTGTTCCCTGAGGGCAATACTCGGTCTCTACCAGTTATTACTATTGCGATCTCGTACACTTGCGGGGTTACCAACTGTTAGTTGCATAATAGATTGGCATCGATATAGGTTGTTTATTACATTTTATAGAAGTTTAGGCGAGAATTAAACACATTTGTGCATAATTAGTGGCATGAGCATTCATAATAGGAATTACATGTTTCATTGCATTTCAACATTGTTTTTATGGTTTACAACATTTCTATGAGAAAATGATGTCTGGGGAAGGATTTTTAGTATGGGGCAGGATTAGAATGAAGCCAAGAGAGAATTACAACACACATAGGTAAAGAAAAGTGGAAATCAAACGAAAACAACCAATTACCGTGGTAGGAGAACTAACAACCGAGACAGCTGAAAGAAGAACAGAAAAAAAGTGCAACACACTTGTTACTGCGGTCAATGGTCTAGTGACCACGATAACTAGAACATGATTAGAATGCCAGAGATGTCTATCGTGGTTCACAGAATGGTGAAAATCCATGTTTTTACTTAGGAACGATGCTGACTGGGGTCATTGACCATGGTTACATGATTAATTATCAAGTTTCTTATATTTTTTAGGGTTTTTTAGTGTGGGCCTATAAATAGAAAAGGCGATTAGAGTCTAATGATACCTAATTCGAAAATTCCTGATTGTGACAACTGAAAAGTAGAAAAATCAAAAGACCAAGAAGGAATTGAAGATTAAGGGCTCAAGCTTTGAGGATGTTAACTTTTATTCATTTCTCTTTGATGT
This sequence comes from Tinospora cordifolia, assembly GCA_030144865.1. Taxonomy (NCBI): domain Eukaryota; kingdom Viridiplantae; phylum Streptophyta; class Magnoliopsida; order Ranunculales; family Menispermaceae; genus Tinospora; species Tinospora cordifolia. Next base: position 1,282 of record JAJIYU010017422.1, on the reverse strand, counting down.
TTGCACTTAATACAATGTTAGGCTAGTTAATTTTTAATGTTTAGGATGTAAATGTTTAATGTATGAACCTAAGATTTCTTACTCCAAGTAATTGATTTTGATGCATTGTTTTATATTGTGTGTGTTTAATGCTTAATGTTTACTGGCCATGGGCATTATGATTTCAAATCATTAAACTAACTTGGAAGAGAGGTTTAATGGTTAGACTATCATAATATATACCTAGATTAGTTGATTGACCGGAAGGTTGTTAATTGTTTAGGGAGTTGCACATGATTACCGCTCATACAACATTAGGTTGTTGACTATGCGCCTCGGAAGAGGGTATTGGGGGGCAAGACTAATAGGTATTGAAGTACCTCGAGAGAGGGCTTTAATGGCGAGTGCTAGAACTTACAATGTAGGAAGTTAATGAACTGAAATAAAAATCGAAGGGTATACACAAGAGTTTATATCCTAGATAGCTTTTCAATATAGTTTTTGAAACATATTTTTATTGCTTTTGATAGTTTAGATTTTTATTTTGATTCAAACAATTCAAACCCCATCCAGAGCCTTGATAAAATGAAAGCTAACATTAGATTGAGATTTGAGATAATTAAGTTAAATTCCATTCCCTGAGGACGATATTCGGTTTCATCTGTTATTACTATCGTGATCTCATACACTTGTGAGGTTGCCAACAAGTTTTTGCGTCGTTGCTGAGAAACAGTGTAATTATCTCAGAACCAGTTGAACTTAGTTTAATTTTAATTGAGGTGTTATAAATAATAATAATAATAAAATATTAAATGCCTTTGTAACCCCTTTGATATTTAGTATTATGTAACCTCTAATCCCATAATGTCTAAATTAATGGGATTATTTAAATGTCATCATTATGATTGATGTAACCCCCCATTCTAAAAAACTATATAAAGGGGTCTTGTGCCTCATAGAAATCTTTAACAAAGAGAACAATTCTCTCTTGAAAAAATTTCTTCTCTCTAGTGTTCTTCAGTTTTCTTCCCTTTCTCTTGAAGAAATTCTTATTTTTTTAATTTGTTCTAGTTTGATTCATAACACGTTATCAGCACGAGCTAGCTCTTCAAGATCAACTTCGAAGGCACAAGAGTTTGAAAAGAAAAGGCTTGAAGGTATACTTTGATTTATGTGATTAAATATTTGAGTCGTTTGCACATGTTTGATTATTTATATATAATATTATTTACTATTAATTATATGTAATTATATTGACTAAGAAAGTATGCTCTGTAGTTGCGTCTAGTACGATCTTCTACAT
>JAJIYU010017421.1:0-11692 GCA_030144865.1 Tinospora cordifolia | reverse complement strand
AAAATGATGTAGCAATGCTCTAAATGCATATTATACTAAACATAAGCAAATACTCTAAATTTTCCATTACACTAATGCATATTATACATAAAATACCTAAAATATAATTAGCCTGCTATGCAATTAACACATATCATGCTTGAAACATTGAATTAAATTCTAAACATGGATTCTAAGCATTGCATGCTCTCATGAGTGATTAAAACATAAAAATAAGCATTGTCATACGAGTTACTATGATGATACGTGGTTTTTATCTTCAATTTCTTATATTTGAGAATCACATAATCATAAAAGAAATTCAAAATGTAAATATCAGAATTTTAAACATCCAAGAAAGCATGAAAAAATTACATAGCATGCTTGAAACATTGAATTAAATCCTAAACATGGATTCTAAACATTGCATGCTCTCATGAGTGATTAAAACATAAAAACATGCTAAACTAAAATTAAAATATGATTAAGCATATTGAAACTAAAATAAAACATGCTGAAAACTAGAATTCGAACAAGTATGAACATGCTAGAAATTTAAAAGAGCAAAGTAGAAGTTCAAGAAATCCCCTCCACCTTAATCTGAGTTTCTTTGTAGAATTCGGTAGAGGTTCCCCTCATCTACCACTATCAGAACTTCAAGAACTTCTAATCGCCAACAAAACTACTTCAACAACTCTCTACAATACTGAAATAAGAACTTCTCACATAAGAAAGAAAAAGAGAGTGAGGAGTGCCAAGAAGAGGGCAAGAACAAGCAAAGAGGGCAGTGTCAACTCTTTGCTTTGGATGAGATGAATGTGAGTAAAGGGAGGTATTTATAGGTGTTCATGAGTACTAGAGGACAGTTTGGGCATGCTCACACTAGGAAATGTTTCCATTCCTCTATGGGGACATTTTGGCATGCATAGATTGAGTGTGCACACAATTTAGAATGTGGGTTGATTTGATTTCCAATTCCTAGTGTGAACACAAGATATAAGCTTTATTTGATTTCATATTTATGTGTGAACACAAATATGAACTCTTTGATTGGAAGTTAATCTAGGTGTGATATTATGAGCAAGGCAACTTTACAATATGTTTTGCTAATGGATTCCTTTTCTTATGCACACCAAATCAACAAGATTTGACAATCTTCTATTTTGAATTAAAAAACTTCTAATCTTGTTCCTAAGGTGTTTAGAAACATTTTTTAGCAACTTCTATTCTTAGGTTAGAAACTTCTAATCTTGTTCCTTGGGTGTTTAGAAACATTTTTCAGCAATTTCTATTCTTAAATTAGAAACTTCTAATTTGATTTATTTGGGATGTTTTTGGTGTGTAGAGCATGGTGTATATGATCACATCATGGTGCAAATGGAATTATTCATTCATGGTTTCTTAATACTAAGTGGGGTATCTCATAGGAGTGGCATACCTGATCATTTTCATGGCACATGGGATCATTTACATGAACTCAAACAAAGGTAACATCCCATGGAGCTTGGGGTAGGGTGAGGGTACACATGATCATGGTGTTCCACCTATGTGACTTGCATATGTTTAGGGTGGCCATGACTTCATGGGTTCACAAAAATCAAATAAAAATTAATGTATCCTTATTTACATGAAATTATGATTCATATCCTATAGTTTTGGAATCGCATAAACCTAATGCACATTTTAAAGTATAGTTTGGCCCTAGGTGACTTTTCTTTAAACACTTTCTTTATTGAAGACCCACTGAGGTCATTAGACAAATGAAAATTTAAATCTTGGCCAATTGTTATAATTTTTGGATATGTCATTCATTTCGTTAGTTCATGTCATTCCATTTCATTTCAAGTCATTTCAATTTCTCCGAAGTACCCTAAATGAAAATTCTTTCTAATTTAGACCCTCTGAAGGGCATTTGACAAATGAAAATCCCAACCTTGACCAATTGTTCTAATTTTTGGATATGTTGTCTCTTTAGTCAGTTCATGTCTCCTTACTTCATTTCAAGTTGTTTTGGATCCCTAAGGGGCACTAAATGAAAGGTTTGGAACCTGCCAGATTTAACCTTAAAATGAGCCTAGTTTCATTTTGCACCCAAATTACACTAAATAAATGATAAGTTTCATTTAATTGAGTACAAAGAATTCAGGGTATTACATTAAAGTATTCATGATATCATGCCATGCCTAGTTTGCATACTTAGGTTTGATTTGAATTATGAAGCATGCTATGTATTGTTTTCATGTTTTTTTTTAATGTTTTATTCTTAATTTTATTATTCTGATTTTAGATTTATGAATATGTGAAAATTAAGTTTAAGATTTTGAAGTTTATGAACTATGTATTGTCATAGTAATCTAAGTGATTTTATGGGTAGTTTTTACATATATTTAGTGTATGCGGGTCTCATCACTAAGTGTGGATAGGCATAAATCAAAGTACTTGGAATTTGGAAATGATATCTTTATTCCAAAGGAATCGTCTTTCCATCCAAGAACATCAAGGGATTAGAACCCCTTTTAGTCTTAACATCAACAATAACTGAAGATATTAATTGGATCACTTAATGTATGTAAGTGTTTGAATTTGGATGTACTTTTGATTTGAATTAGTAATTTAAATGTTTATAGAATGATCCATTGGGCTATGTGCTTACCCCTTCTTCTCATATTTTTCAAGAAATTGACTTGCATGAAGATCATGAGTATTAAGTTAAGCCTTTTCTTAAATCTAGAAAGTTTCTAATTTCTATGTAAGGGTATATTGCCCAAGTTTTGAATATTCTATTGTAATAGTTTCATTTTAAGAATGAGTTATGTACTCAACTTTATTAAATTAATAAGGTTTATGAATTTCTTTTATCTCTTGTGCAATTTCCTTGGCATGTGTTACTTAAATAAATAAAGCTTAGGATAATTGAAATAGAAAGACAAGTTGTGTATTTGTAAATTGTAATCGGACCTCAGCCTGCCTTGTGGTTAAGTCCAATTGAAAGCCTCAAGGGTTGGGGTGTTACAAAGGTGGTATCAGAGCCTAGGCTTTAGATGATTTAGGTTAGAAATAGAAAGTGAAGCCTAAACATGTATTGTTGGGCTAGAATTAAAAAGTTTAATCTTATACTGATGGTGATATTAGATGTAGAAAATGTTAACTCAACTAAGTTTAACCTATGCGTCGAGTTGAATTTAGAATGCCCTACCTTCTATTTTGAAATTAAAAAATGTTTTAGAAAGTATTTTCAAAAAGGAAAGATGTGTTTTGTTTGGATACAAAGACTGCAAGTTGAGCTGATAGTGGATAAGCCTTGTCCTGAGTAAAGCTAAAGATTCAAAGGGATATGGGTTATCCCATTCTAGAAAGCACGGTTGCTAAACAGACTTTGGTCTTGCCACCCGATCTGGAGGTTGTTCCACCAGCTTATACAAGTAGTCTAAGTTGAAGAACACCCTTACTTTCTATAAAAGAAAATTAGAAGGTGAAAAATTAGGGCAAGAAATTGACTAGAAGTTAAAAAGATGCCAAAGGTGATATATTGATTAGACAAAGGTTATAAGTCAACTGGACTAAAACCCTGGGTCTAGGGGATGACCTTAGGTAGAGACATGGGTGGAACAGTGGATCAAAAGTATAAAACTTTAGGACATAGGTTAAAGACTAAAAATGTGTGAGAACAGAATCGTTGTTTGATATGAAATCGAGAAGATTTTATATCTCTGGTTTTGATGTAGTATGGGATGCATAGGAATACGAGGGTATGGAGAAAGCCAGGACTTAGAGAATGATGGACCATGTTTGGTGAATGGTCGGTAACTTTGGAAGAACTCGTTTCTCTATGTTTGGCTGGTATGGGACAGTTAGGTTTAGTGGGCTCCAAAAACCTTAGTTATTGAGACATTTGCAAAAATTTTTGGGTGTAGCAATTTCTTCAGTGAAATTCTAAGTGGAAAGGATAGATTGGTATGAGACACTTGAACCTGAACACTTAGATGGAAGCCTAGAATTTTGCTATGCTAGCATGAAATTGCTTGATTGTATGATTGTTTGAAAAACATGCGTGATTTGTTTATATGTATGTCATGTGAAACCAAATCATGTGCTCAAGAACAAAAAGAACGTAGAAGCATAAACTATTAGGCCATTGAACAAAAGTCTCCTAAAATAACTCTCTAAATCTTGCCCAAGTCTCAATCGGGAGCTCAGGAGCTAAAACTGATAACCACCATCTAGCGGCATCACCCTCTAAGGTATGGACAGAGAACAACACCTCATTCTCTTCAGATAGCTTCATCGACTGTGGTATGTTCTCAACATTTAGCAATCAGTCATCTGCTTGCTCTAAATTAACACCACCCCAATATGATTGGGGTTTCAGATCCATAAACTTCTTCAATAATCTCTCATGTAAAATTTTCATCCTCTGTCTCTCTCTGTAGTGCCTACGAATAATGTTAATCTTCTCTTCAAACTCATCATCAACATCATCCCATTTAGTTAGCTCAACTACTGGTGGAGCAAGAGCTACAAGAGGAGTTAGTCGTTGCATATTGGTCACAACCCCATCAATCCTCTTATGTAGTGCAATGCTAAAGGATTGGATCAACTCTCTTTGGGTCCAAATATGATCTTTGAGCCATCAATACATGTCAGGCTCGGCAGGTGGTGGTAGTATGGGTCTCATTACAGGATCCTGCAGAGGAGAACGATCTTATGGTAACCATCGTGGTTTACTGTGTCTAGGTGACATCTTAGTCTACAATTCATATACAATCATCTGTCAATGTCAAACACTGCAAACATGCCACCCTACAATAAATTTTCAAAAATAAGTTTTTTAAAAAATAGAACTTTTTGGACTCATATATTTTTCGTTTAATTCCAACTTTCAAAAAATTTTGTGGGTTCTAATACCAACATTATCAGGACCCCTTCTGAAACCTCATATGGGATGTCCAACTGGCACAATAGTCAAACAAGTCTACTCCTCAATCAAACTTGTCGACTACTGTTAAGTCTTACCATCAAGACATTTATAGTATTCAAAATGTAACAATAACAAGTTAGTAGAATAATGTAACAACAGCGAAAGTCTTTATCATTAATTACATTATAGAGTCTAATTCAACTTTTCATGTTTTTCAAAATTTGTACATACTGATTTAAAATACCAAAATAAAAAAAATAACAAAACAACCTACTATGGATAGGATAGAAAAGATCACGTGTACTGCACGTCATTCCCCTTATCCACACCAAATAGACTTAAAATTTTAAGAGTAGTGAGATCGATATCCACGTGAGCCCAGTGAATAGCAAAAGATATATCTACTTAAGTCTAACATTCTACGTGCAATGCAACAAGCAACATTTCAAGCATTCAAATAAAATGCAACAATGAATAGCATATAAAAATCACTCATATAAAAATGCAGTAACCTAATATGCCATGAAATATATAATGAATTATGCCAAGGTTCAAGGGTCTTGTATCTAAATTCAGCATCCTGCTTTCATTTTAAGGATCTTTTGGTCATACTGCCATTCCGAACGGACATGACCATCGTCCAAGCCATACTACGCTATCAATTGACGATCATGGCCCACCGACCAGGTGGTACAGTTGCCACTTATGAATCAGTAGAGTGTGTCATACACCATTCTAAACATATCCATATAGTGTACCAACGTACCACTCTTATCTCAGGACTATCACGATCCAATGTTTGCACCTCTGAACCTCTCATCATTAGGCTAGGTCAACACATCTAAAAATTCGTCGATCAGTCCTACCTCAGAGTTATCATGATCCAATGTCCTCACCTCGGAACCTCTCATCATTAGGTCAAGTCTGCACATCTGAAGATTTGAACTCGTATATCAAGATTATCATGATCCAATGTCTGCACCTTGAACCTCTCATCTAGAAACTAGGTCAGCACATCTGAAGATCAGTCCTATCCCAATGCAATATGCAATGTATTTACTACATAGAAATGCAACAACAATAAATAGAATAAAAGGTTAAGTAAATAAATCAAATTATTACTCATAGACGAGGTTGACTGCCAACATTTTCTTTTTAGCCGATCGTATCTCCCAATATCGAACTAAATACCAAAAGCTCATATCGTTAACACGTGTTTTACTTTTAGCGTACGCTACATAACCTCTTCACAAATTTGTTATAATATACAATAAATAGGTAAAATTAATTATTTTCTATGTTACACATTTTTTTCATGTGAAGATATTCATAGTGTTATACATTATATATAAATATATATAATGTCATATTTATAATATTACATAATTAATCATAACCTTATGTGTTAATCAATTTTATAACCTTATATGTAATCAATTAACTTTTCTTAACATTAATTATACATATATAACCTTGTATATGCATAAAATATTAATCTAAACATTATTTCTCCAATTGCATAAATACAAATTTAATATATCTATTGATCTCCAAAAATTCTAATTTTGTGTAATTAAGTTCAGAATTTCATTTTAGATATTTCAGTACCTGCCAACTAAAATTCAGTGCTAATAGGTATACTCCCTGTGTGTTGACTTTCAATTACTATATAAATTCTTATGACCTACATGGGTACAAATATAAGTATATATCTATATTTTACTCGTTGATCTAAACACAATGATATATATATTGAAAAGAGGTAAACATAATTTACCCAAAACGTCAAATTCTCGAGAATAACAGCTTTTCTTTTCTTCTTTTACTTTCATTTTTTCTCTTTTTTTCTCCCTCTCTCTCTCTCTCTCTCTCTCTCTCTCTCTCTCTCTCTTTTCTTTCAATGGTTTTTTCAAATGGTGATTGTGAGCAAGAAATGAAATGAGGGGAAAGACTATTTATAGCAAAGGTTTGGGAGTGAGTCTCATGTATTGATAATCAACTCATTATATATAAAATTTATCCAACCAACTCATCGTCCCTTATCTCTTTTTATTATTATTATTATAAATATAAATCATATATATATATATATATATATATATATATATATATATATAATGTAAAAGTTATTTCATTTTATTAATTTATACATACATACATACATATACATACATATATATATATATATATATATATATTAATTCATTTTATTAATTTATTTTATTATATCATTTCATCATCTAATAAACTTCCACTATAAATATTTATTGTTATTATTATTATCATCATTAATTAATTATTTTACTTTTTTATTTAATACACACACTAATTGTGACAACCCATAATTTGATATACAAAAATATATGGGTTCGATACGTGTATTTATTTGAAATTTTAATGAAAATACATAAATTTTCTCAATTTTTTCTAATTTTAAATTATTTATTAAAAAAATTAGAATAATTGAGAAAAAATATAATTTGAGGAGAGAATATATAAAATTACAAGGAAAATATAATTTTCAAAGAGAATGTGATTTTTTGGAATAATTATTAAATTTTTGGAGTGATTATTAAATTTTTAGAGTAATTAATGAAATTTTTGAGAGAAAAATGTATTTTTTGGGTAGATTATTCAATTTTTGGAAATTAATTGTAGAAATGATGAAAATTTTATATAATTGGAGATTTTGAAGAGAGCAATGAATCAAGTGATTTTAATAAAAACTGAAAAAAATGATGATGAAAATCAAGTATATACATGTATATATATACAAAACAAAAGAGTAAATTAATAAATAACACTTCAAGAAAAGATACCTACAACAACCTGCAATGTTTGTTCTTATACCCATGCGACAACATTCATGGTGATGTTGTCAATCAGAGTGTTGTTAAACGGCTGACTATTTTTAACACTGGTTACCACCCTGCTGTTGGAAAGCGTTGTATAGCAGTCTAAGAGTGAGGTTATGACAATGTTCGCCCATCATTAAATGATTCAATCTTTAGATGCATATTCGACAATGGTCACTATGCCTGTTGTTGTAGTAATGTTATAATAACAGGCGCACGTTGTGGAAATCCTAACCTTTAACAACGGTCATGAGCCTGTTATTGTAATGCATTGTGTATCGGTCTAAAAACTGAGGTTACAACAACGTCGCACGTTGTTAAATGGTTCAATATTTTAAGACATATTCCACAATGATCATCTTCCCTGTTGTTGTAGATGTGTTTTAACAACGGGCAAACGTTGTGAAAACTTTAACCTTTTAACCTTTCAACAACGGTCAAGTCGTTGTTGGGGTATGTCCATTACTTAACACCATGAACTTTAACCTTATGATCTATAGAAGAAATCTTTCTTACTGTTACAACTTCTTTGTTTCTTTCATTTTTGGGATGCCAATTCAATAATTCACATCTGACATTCTCAAGAGGAAATTTTTTCTTGAGTGGGCTTGCTACCCTGTTGTGACTACATAATACATAAAAAAATTAAAGAAAATATAAACATTATAAGAATAAAAGTTTATTATCAAAGTTGGGTTCAAAATATAGTTTACTTGTGGTGTTTGAGCTTACGAATGTATAATATTCATGTCTCTTCCATTTGGGCTTTAAAGCTGTTAAACCGTATCATAAAATATATTTCACTATATAAATTTAAGTAATAAATTAAACTGCAAAGAAAATTTTAAGCCTTGTCACCTGTTGAGATTGCATTAAGAGCATGGCAGTCAATGCTTCAACTCTTTCCTTGAGTGTATCCATCTTTTTTGATTTTTCTTCAAGAGTATTTATCCTTTCTGCTTGATCTTGAATTATATTCTTTAAGACCTTTACTTTTTCATTACTTTAAATTTGAGCATTGTTGGGATAACTGCAAGTGTACAAGATCGCAATAGTAATACACTCGGTAAATACCAGATTATCGTCTTCTAGGAATGGTTTGTGGTTAATATCTTAAATTCCAATTTAATTTTAAACTCAATTTTATTAAGGCTTAAAATCAAATTAAATATTAAAAACTTAAATTAAACTTAAATTAAATTTAAAATCAAATTGAAAGCAAGTGAATATTAAATTGAAAAATATATGAATTAAAAATCTAGGATATTAAAGCATCTTATATTCACTTTTAATATTTATTTCAATTACTCTGTATTTTGTTCTTGTAAGTTATAGCACAAATAATTAAAACCCTCTCTCGAGGCACCTTAATTCTATCAATTAAATTGCTTAATACCCCTCCTGAGGCATACAGTCAATAAACTAATGTATTAAAAATATTAATTACATGCAACCTTCTACAAAATTAACAACTTCCCGGTCAATTAATTCAGATAGGTTTATATTATGATTATCCAATTATTGAACCTCCCTCCCGAGTTATATAGTAGAGGGGGCCTAGGCGAACCCAAGCCCTAGCAGGCCAAAAGCCCAACCTGCACGGGCTTCCGACTTGGGCTGAGTGAGCAGCCCGGGCGTGCGAGCTAGCCTGACTGGGCTGGCCAACCCACGCACCCAGAAAACTAGATCCCCCCTTGCTTTTTTTGTGCTTTCGTTGTTGTGCCATCTTTTCCCCGAATTTTGCTCAATTTTCTTTGATTTTCTAGGATTTTCCAACAAGAAAACCATGGGAATCCTTGGTCTTTTATCCATGGTTTTTAAGTGGCCAATAGATGAATGCCAACTGGGCATCTAACATGAGAGCTTGGAGTCCACGTGTCATCTTATTTGGCCATGCAAACACCTTTCATGCAGCAAAACCCATTCTTGAACACAAGTTCTAGATTTTCCAACTGTTGTAGCCCATGTTCATTAACTCATATCTCCTTCGTTCCTCGACAGAATTCATTGAATCTTAGCTTATTTTGAAGCTCTTACTACCATCCACGAAGTCCCACCCGCTAAATCTCGGAACCATTTGAAGTTGAAACCCTCGAGAAGAGGTGCTATTCATAGTGTCCAAACCCAGAAACCAAAAGAATCTATGTTGAAGCCACCTTTGGAGCTTCGATTCCTAGGCCGTTTCAAGTCCATCCATCTTCTTCATTTTTATGTGTACTCTAACCTCCAACTGATAGAAAATGAAAATAAGGCTTTACACATGTTTTTTGAGCCATTAAAGTTTGTTCTCTATTTACTCACTATTACAGCAGTGTGACAGAAATTGTGTTGGAGCAACTATAGGGGGGCCCACACCTGAACCATTCCAAGTTCGTCCCTGAGGTAAGACCCATTATTTTACCCCTTATCATGTGTATTTCAATGTCCCAGAGGTGGAAAGTAGATATTAGGACTGTAAATATGTTTCGTAAGTCACTATCATTGACTGTTCGACTCACTGTTGCAACAGTGCCAACATAAATTAGGTTGGGACCAGTTTTGAGGTTGTATTTGGAGCACCTAAAGACATTTGTTTTGATTGCAACCAGAGGCATTTAAACCTCATAGTAGAGGCTACAGAGAGGTATAAAGATCTAACCATAAACCTATGTGAATATGATCTACTACACTTACAAATATGCCATGTTAGGTAACACTTAAATTTTTTTTTTTAGTTTTAGAATACATGTGACTTGTTTAATGAGACGTTTGAACATGATTTTGGGCCTAGATATGCTTATTGTTTGTAAAGATCCTTGATAGGGAATCGTAACATGACCTACATACTTGCAAAATGTGCAAGGAATGGCCCTTAGATTAGAGGTATGATGAGGTGAATAAACACATGAAAGAATGATGAGGATCTATGAACCCAGAAATTTTTGTGATTCAACTGAAAATTTTGAAAGTAAATTAAATGACCAAACCTTGGTTTTTTGAGCTGAAATTTGGTGGAGGGATTCTTAAATATGTCAGGAATATGCATAGCAAATTTTAGAGCATTCAGATATGAATAAGTAGGTCAAATTAGGCAAATAGTCACTGCTTGTCACATAAAATCTGAGAACACACAGACCTAGATATGTTAATTGAAAACACTATCAAATGGAGTCCTAAAATCGTGATTCAAGATTCTGGGGAACATTTAAGGAATCTAGAATAGATCTACAAAATTTGGAAAAAATCCGACGTACGAATTACGTGGAAAAAAATCAACAAGTTCGTTGCGCAAGAGAGCAAAGAACCCAAAATTTAGTTAAGTGTTGGGATTTTGGGATTTTGACCCAATTTTGACCCAAATGGCCTATGTTGATCCAATTTAGGCACAAATTGACCAAAAGTAACTAGGATGACGACATTGACCAGAGTTGACCAAAGCTGACCAGGTTTGATCGATTGATCGAAACGATTTGAGTCAATCGAAACTGAGTAGGAACAATGAGATTAGAAATTTGGCCACTACATGGATAGAATTGAGATTGAGTTTAATTGATGTAGATTTGAGAGAGTACTACAGGACTGGGCTGGTTGTGGATGGGACATCAGTGCACAAGACCCCAGGTGAGTAGCTTGATTCAGGTGTTTCTATGACTTATATTCCTTGCATAAAGCTTGTGTGAAATGACATGGTTTAAATGGTTTCACAAAATTTAGATACATCTGATTGGTTTTGAGATGAGTAAATGTACACTGGTAGTGAGACCATAGGCTCGAGGGCTGAGCGTCGGGGTCAAGGTACTTGATGTGATTGTGATAGACTCGAGTTCCAAGCACCAAAGGTTGGGGTATATGTGTTAGCGGACCCGCAAGTATACGAGATCGCTTGTAGTAATATCCGGAAAGTCCGGGTATCGTCCTCAGGGAATACAAATGGTAATTGAATTTTCTTTAATAACAAAAT
>JAJIYU010017420.1:0-11675 GCA_030144865.1 Tinospora cordifolia | reverse complement strand
AAGACCTATGTTTAAATTTTATTTTTTATAAAATAAATAAAGAATAATAAGAAGAAGGTTTTAGTAAACAAGTCGAGTGACCAAGGATAGTTTAAGGATTTTATTAAAGATTTAGACAAAGGTTTTAATAGTACGTTCTTAAAATTCAAATAGCTGCCTTCTTTTTTTCTTAATACAATTGTGATGGATATTAGTATGGTATTTACCAAAAGATCATTTTAACATCTAAGTTAACTTATGCAGTAAATAAATTTAAAATTAATGAACAGTATAAAGACTTTCATACTTTGTATTAGGAGTTTTTAAAGCATATTATTCTCATTTAGATTTGTAGATCTGAGCGCTTATGTTGTAGTCATAATACTCAGTCAAGTATTTTGTTTTTATAATCTTAATCACATGCCATCGTCTTTTGTTGTGTTAAGCTCGCAACCCTGTAAGGCCTGAAAAAACTTTCTTTTTCATTGGCATTGATCTTGGTTATTTGTAAAAATGTTCAAAGATTTTTTAATATATATGCGAAAAAATATATAATTACTATTAAAAATAATAAAAAATAAATATAAGTATTTACTTTATCTCTAACTATGTTTAAATTTCAACATTTTCATCAAGTTTTTTATTTTATTATGTTAAAAATTATACTTTATATTCATGCTTCATTGAAGTTGTCGAGTTTTAAGAGTTTCATTAAATTTTTTATTTTTAATTTCTTTCTTCTCACATTTGAACTCTGATTGGATCCTCCAAAAAAAAAAAAAAAAAAAAAAAGAGAATAGTTTGGCTAAATTCGGTTGAACTGTGACGCTAAGCTGCTCGTTCCATGCGTGGTGGAATATCGAGTTACGCATCTGTGGTGCATGTTCGATGAGATATGATATGCAAACAGCTTTTTAATTTTTAATTTTTTCGAAAAATTCTTTACGAGAAATCAATAATTAGGAAATACATAAAAGCTGAAGGTGCTTTCTGTAATATCAGATTTCTCACAAAGGGGCGGGAAGGAGAAATATAAATAACGATGGCAGAATTTTCAATCTACACCCTCGCTGAGGTGTCAACCGTTTCATTTCCTAGTGTCTGAAGCTTCTCCGACAAGCTGGAATCATCTCTCTCTCTCTCTCTCAATCTCGTTTTCTCAGACTGTTCCAATGGCTAGAAAGGTAAGTTAAGCGTCTCAACTCATAAGAATAGCTGTCGTGTTTTGGAATTGAAACATCTTGATGTTGCTTCTGCTATTTTATTTTTTCCTTGATGGATTTAGCTTTGGAATCGGTTCTTCGTATTACGTGTTTTGGCGAAGTTGTTGTGATGATCTGATTGCTGCGAAGTGAGTGTCATCTAACAACTGCATAATCTGAAGCATAATTTGTTTCAGGGAAGATTGAAATTGTTATCTGGTCTCCGAATTATGTTGACAATGATTTGATGCTGTAGTTCCGGTTGAACTGGTGGTGTGTACTTGGAATCTACCTTTGAGGTTTATTGATTAGTTCAAACGTGGGGAGATTCGGGGAAACGTTTGGAAATCCTTTGTATGGTAGTATTAACTGCGTTTAGGGTTAATAGGATGTGTGTTCACTGTTTACTTTAAGGGTGTAGAAGTTCTTCAGGTGATGCTTGGTGTAGTAATAACTGCCTTGTTTAATGCTTGGTGTTGTGATAACTGCTTTGTTTTTGGGTTCTGAACATTTGTGCCATTGAATTGGTATGTGTTGATAGAGGAAATCTCACGTAAAAAAGAGTAAATGATTTAGTGATTTTTCTATTCACGATTCTTTTGCACGATGGAATAGCTGGTGTTGCTTCCTTTCTTTTTCAATTTGGTTTTAAGAGAACATCTTCATCAATCATGTTTTTTTTTAATTTCTATCTTTTCATATAAATGTTCATAACGTAGAAAATAAAGGAAAAATACATTGGGGAACACTTTAAAATGTTTTTTCTCCCGTATCTGCCTGCTTATTGTTCATTTTTAAAAATCCTATCCTGATAATAAAATGCCTCTTCTCTTGTTTTCGAATGAAATGTGTTCCCTATTTTATAAAATCTTTGCATGGTATAAAATGTTTTCAGCATAAAATTATTGCTATTACTATCTTTTTTTGCAGGAAGCTTTACTTTTGCTGCTTGATGTTGGTCCATCTATGCACATTGTGCTTCCAGAGGTGGAAAAACTTTGCTCAATGATTGTTCAAAAGAAGGTAAGTCTGCTCTTGGGATCATTTTAATTAGTTTCCTTCATCTACCCTCCTGCCATTTAAATAAATGTTTTTGGGTGAATTGTCCACCAGGTCCTTTTTTTGACAACAAGCACCTTTGTTCTCTTGTTGTGTTTATAAAAACAAATTTGTGTTGATATTAGAAGAGCGAGCATAATAAGTGTTAGAGAAAGTAATGCCCACTGATGTGAGGACTAAATCTCGGCTAATCTCTCTGTTTGCAGCTAATTTACAACAAAAATGATGAATTAGGGATTGTTTTATTTGGAACCGAAGGTAAGCTTCATACTCTTCAGAATGTTGGTTTTATGATGTGACGTGATAGAAATGTGCTTATCATATGTGTGTGATTAGTTTGTCATAGCTACGTGTTTGATCCTTCTGTTGAGTTTTGTTCCTCTGCCGGTTCTCCTTAAGTTGAGTTTCTCTCATGCTACCCTTATATTTGAATTAAAAAAAATATCAATGACAACATATTTATTCCCCATATAGATCCAAATATGAAAATGTGTGATGCAACTTATGTCATCCTCACAGGTACAATGATCTATCTATAGCATATAATAAATCCTCCAATGGAGTAAAAAATGAAGGCAGTTGATTGAAATGCTTTGACTGCATTATAATGACACCAATTAGAAGTGGTTTTGTAAAAGTTAGAGGTTCTAAAAAGCTGAAAGGATTGCTGAAATCTGTAGACATATTGGATGAAACTATTATGGTGATGACATTTGTGAGCCATTTCCATTTTGTGTTAAGTTTTTATTTCTGATAAGAAACAAATCCAAAATGTTTGTTTTCTAAAGATGTTAAATTATTCCATTAATTAATTAGTTTATAATTGTTTGACTGATCTATACGAATTGGATCTGCAGATACTAACAATGAGCTGACAATGGAAGTGGGCGGATATGAACATGTGGTGGTTTTGCGTCACATTAAGGTTGTAGATGGAGATATGGTTGAATCGTCGCGAAGGCTACCAAGAGGACCAGTTCGTGGTGATTGTATCCAAGAACTTTGCATGATTTATTGATTCCCAGCAATAAAAGTAGCTAAAAAAATTTGCTTTTCTCTGGTTTATCATAACATTTGAAGTGATGATCCTCCACCATGGTATTTTAACCTCCAAAGTCCAAACTATTACCATGTCTACACTATTGGTCGAAGAGTTAATTTAATTTCTTTTTTGCTGCCACATCCTAACCAGTCAACCATCACCACTACCAATTACTTCCATGGAATTTAGGAGAATGTGAAAAACCTTGGAAGCATAACAAGAAAAAAACAGTAAAAACCTTAAATGCTTGGACTGTTGAGAATTGGTTCACTAGTGACTAAGGAAGATTATGTGGCAAGCTAGTTCTTAAGGGTATTGTGGGTAGAAAAGGTCTTCACCCTAGAAAGCACCCGAGTATTTCTATTACATATAGAATACATTGAAAGGGCTCTATTCTATGTTCCTTGCTCCATGCCCCCAAATAGTTAAGACAGGCTTTGCCAACCACCATGATCACTACCACCAATTATGTATGGGAAGATTTGAAAAACCTGGAAGCAAAACAAAACAAAAGCAGCAAATGCTTGGATTGTTTAGAATTGGGTCATTAATGATTCAGGAATATTATGTAGCAAGCTAGAAGAAGTAGCCAACCATGTAGCTTGATACAATGGTGACAAATATATAGATTGCATCTTGTTTCTCTACGGCGGACAACTTCCTTGAAATACTCTTTCTAGAAAACATATGTCAAGTTGCTTCTCAATCCCTACCACCACATCGCTTGCATTATCAGAACAATGGGACCCAAGTAGTTCTGTCACGTGTAAAGTGTGATGGGACTTAAAATCTTACATGGTCACCAGATAAGTCATATGCTTTGAAAAAAAAAATCTATATTTTAGCTTTGGGATTTTATTGGCTTTTAGATGAACTTTTCAATGTTATGTTTGATGGTTATCAACTGCTTAAAGCTGTACATGTTACTGCCGATTTTATTGCATACCTTCTTATTTGTACTTGTGCTATAAGATTTACATAGACAGTGAGCCTTAGAACTTTTAAATTCAATAAGTTAGGTCTTTTGTTACTAAACTTCCATGGGAACTGAAGGTGGTTTTGTATATATATACACCTATATATTATGTTGCAATGGTTTAGGCAGGTTTGGTCCTTTAGGCAGATCTTTTCTTTCTTTCTGTTATTATCTTGTGAGCCTTTGACTTGTTAGTTCTTGATGCTATTATTGTGGGAATGGATATGATGATAAAGAAATTTGGAGAGACAAATAAAGGCAAAAAGCGCCTTTGTCTTGTCACAACTGCACAAGAACCCATTAAAGAGCCTTACGAAGGAACAAAAGAATATCAAATTGATACTATTGCCACACAAATGAACGCTCATGGCATGAAACTGGAGGCCATAATTGTGAGAGGGGAACTTGCTCCCAATGGAAATAAGACAATAATGGATATAAATGATCTTCTATTGGGTCGATTTTCAGAGAAAGCTAGAGCAAGGATAGTTTATGTTGAAAGCCCAACTTCATTCTTGGGTGCTTTTAGAACTCGGAATATATCTCCTGTGACCATATTCAGGGGTGATCTCGAACTGAGCCCAAAAATGAAGATAAAGGTATGATGCATTCCAAAACATATCATACTTACAAAAATAAGATAATTTTATTATTTACCACTCTATGTTTTACAAATTGAGATGGATATTATTTCTAGTTGCAACTTAAACTTTTGAATTGATGATATGAAAAGCACAAATAAATTAAATGGACATCCACTAATGTGAAGTTAAATTTACATGATTATGAAATTAAGATGCTAGTAGTTAATTCTCTTGCAGTTTTACATGTCGTGTGCTTTTTTGTTCTTTTTTAAAGTAAGAAAAAATAAAAAATTTGTCTTTTGGATTGAACAATCATCCCATGTACTTATATGGATCTAGTAAATCCACATTCAATGCCATTGGTTGTTTTTAAAACAATGTAGTGGACACATTGCCTTTTTGTTTTCATAGGACTTACCTTTGCTCGTTCTGTCACTCCTTGTAACTAGTGGGTTGAATTGATTCTACTTTGTAGCTACAAACACAACCCAAGCAGTGATAGGAGGTTCCTTCTTGAGAATTAAACTACTTTCATGTGACTTCCTTCATGTTTGATGTTAGAGGACATCCCCTTAATTTTAATTTAGCAGAATTTTTTTTCTTTAAAGTTCAAATTATGTGTAATCTTGAGTGATGAAGTATATTTCTAAAGGCTTGAAGCCTATCGTGTTCTTTGGATAAAGTTCTCCATTGTAAGCTGAAATTTCAATTTTAGCTTCCAATTAAAATGGAGTTATATTAATATTTCAACTTAACCTTGGATATTTGATAATGGTACTCCTACAGTTGATGACAATAAATTGTTTTTTTCAATTGAAATTGTTGTAAAGGTCTTCATATGTTTTTTTGTTCTTTTTTCAACTCTTGTACATCTTCGGCCATTTTTCTGTAGACATTTTTTCTCTTAAAAAGTTGACATTGTTGCATTTTTTTTCTTTTGTTAATTCCAGGATTAATTGGAATTGCTTCTCTACCATTTGGTTGGAGCCCATAGCTTTGATACTAAAAAACTTGATCTACCTGAGCAAATAAAAATCAATAAATAAAAATAAAGTAACAACATGGAAATATGCAAAAGTTAACAAAGAAATTGAGAAGAAAGAGGTAAAGAGAATGAGGCACTTTTTTTTTACTGTTTCAAGATTTTTAAATAATATGTTAAGCCTTATTATTTCTTTATTCTTATCCTTTAACAAAAAAGATTCCAATAACAGGCAGTTAGGTGGACATACAACAATTTATATTAAAGCTCTGCTGTAAATAAAAAATTGTTGTTGTTCTATTAGTCCATGGGCAACACTCTGAAAATTTTTGAGGTTTGCATGGGATGGAGCACTCCCTGGAAATGGACCCTTAAATCTCTAGGAATGTTTGGTTTGTTTTCCTTGAAAGGCTCAACTATAGTTCTTGCTAAAAGATGTTGACTAAGGCTGAGAACAAAAGGAAGGATCCTGTTCATGTCCATGAATAAACCCCTAATCTGATGTATTGTTATGGATAAAGCAATGAGGGCAGGCAATTTCCATGTGGCACTCAACGATATTGCTTGCATCAAGTTAGCAAAATGAAGCCAAGGGAGGAATAGGAAAGCAATAATAGATCAAGTAAATGAAGGCAACTGTATTGTTATTGATATCAAGTAAATCAATGTACAAGAAAGAGTGGAACACTTGCTAGTACTGGGCAGCATCACCTGACTGGACACCCAACATCGTGTGGCAATATCACTTGATCTCACTACCCAATGGCGAGTACTACCTCCCTTACTGGGCAGCAAGCTTTTGTTCTAACTCTAATATGGGGTATTAGTATTGGAGGCCAATTATATTAGCCAAAATACTCCCACCTTGACATTTAGCTGTACCCCTGTTTAATAAATGATCTTATTAATCCTCACCAATCTCTTGGAAGAACCTTCTGCATATTGTAATTTTTCCATTCCTTAATTCTTTCAATTTCCAATCCGTGTCTTACTCCCTATTTGAAGTGTTTTCATGTTTCATAAGCCAGAGTTTATAGGACCACACCTTCCTACACTGTTTTGCAAACATAATTTCTTACAATCAATCAAGTGAAACTAGTTGCTATTCTACCTGTCCTGTTAGATAAAATGCTTAGTGTCCTCTCCAAGTAGATCAGTAATGATCACCCTCAAGTGAAATGGAGAAGAATCTTTGTTTCGTCCAAGGCTGGCAGATGTGGAGCTTTCTGCTCACATCCTGTTAACCTATTGATGTATCAAGTTACATTTGGCCAGACTAATTGATACACCAGTAGATCTGTACGGTGGAATGGTAGGTTTTGTTCCAGGTGTGGGAATGATTCCTCTCAATTAATTTCTAATATTGCATTTGACATATGCATGGATACGTTATGGTTTCTTATTATTTTTTTTTTACTCAGAAACATCTGACATGCATTCTACTTGGCTTTGTTGTATTTATTGTTGATTCATTTTATTTCTACTTGATTTACTTATTTAGGTGTGGGTTTACAAAAAAACATCTGAGGAGAAGTTTCCTACGCTCAAAAAGTACTCTGATAAGGCACCTCCAACTGATAAATTTGCAACTCATGAAGTTAAGGTTGATTATGAGTATAAAGGAGCTGAAGATCCTAGTAAGGTTGTACCCCCAGAACAAAGAATTAAAGGCTATCGTTATGGGCCTCAAGTTGTTCCTATTTCATCTGCTGAATTGGAGGCTATTAAGTTTAAACCTGAGAAGAGTGTGAAACTTCTTGGGTTTACAAATGCTTCCAACATACTGAGGTAAATCTTTCTGATTAATCTGGTTTGAATAGTTTAAATTTTGGAATATGGCAAATTGAATAATTTTTTCGTTTAGTTCCCTTCCTTAAATTCTCAATTGTTTAGAACTAACTTCTATTTCTCTGATTTTTTTTTCTTATTTGATGGGCATTAACTACCTTGAAGACACTATTATATGAAAGATGTCTACATCTTCATTGCTGAACCAGGCAATAGAGAGGCTGCACTTGCTGTTTCTTCTTTAGTGAGAGCTATGAAGAAAATGAAAAAAGTAGCAATTCTTCGTTGTGTATGGAGGCAAGGCCAGGGAAATGTAGTTGTTGGAGTTTTGACACCTAATGAATCTAACCTTGAGAGTATTGTAAGTTCTCATTTGTTGTTGCACAAATTTGGGTTGCTTTTGATCCTTGGTCCAGCTTAATTCAGTGAGGTTGTTGGTTCTGTTGGGTAGCCAGATTCATTTTACTTCAATGTTCTTCCATTTGCTGAGGATGTTCGAGAGTTTCAATTTCGGTCATTCAGTAGTTTTCCTTCATCATTGCAACCAAACCAGCAACAGCAAGAGGCATCGGACAAGCTGGTAAAGATGCTCGACCTTGCTCCACCAGACAAAGAGGAGGATCTGTTGCCAGAATTTACACCAAATCCTGTTCTGGAGGTTCTTCACATTCCGACTTTATGTTTCTTCTTCTATACCAACTTGACAATTATATTGTGTACAGCTTGATGATTCATTTGTTATTTGTCATTTATTTTGCATTTACATGTGCTCCTTAAATTAATTTTCATTGCATTCTTCATCCCCTATGCAACCTGAGTTCAGAAATTTCACCTTTATCAAACTTATAAGAAAAGATCATAATATTTCATTTTACCAGCTTTGTAGGCATAGACTGCCGTATAATTTCTTTTTACTGATATATCTGTCTTGCAACACTTGGAGTAAGGAGTTTGTATATTTTAAAATGATAGATAAGTCAACTCATATAAAAGTTTCAAGTAATGACAGTTATTCTGCTAATGGAAAAGTCTAGCTTCAATTAAACTACATGTTTTACTGCTGTAAGCTGTACCCATGGCCATGTACCAACTTCCTGTTTTTGCATGAACTATTATTTTCTGGTAAGTGCTTCTTGCAAGAAGCATGAATTTCTATCAATTTAGAAATGACACATAAAAACTTAATTGAATGCTAGATATTGTTATGTTATAAGGAAACATGAAATATAATTGTTCATAGTAGGCTTACGAATCATGTTTCTAGATTAATATGATTTTTTTAATAAAATTATGCATATAATTTATAAAAATGTTAGGCTAACACCGTAAGTTGCCACAAGACTCATGCCTTGCCTGGTAAAGGGATATTACCTCAATCAAGACTTGCAAATTAAAAACTTTGGTTGCTAGACTTCTAGTGCACATAATTACTTATCTAAATGCTTGATATATTTTTTATGATGTCACATAGAGATGCTTCAGTTAATTTTATAAGCAAATTGAATTACCTATTGGCTTTCAATGCCTTGTTTGTCATAATAATAGGCTCTGTACTGACTAAATCCTGTGTGACAGAGGTCAGTTACGCTTGAAGTTTACTATCAAGTTCGTTATTAGTAAAACTCTGTTTGATGGTTCATCCATCTAAACAATTTTCGTTGCCAAATTCATGTTCGACTATTTGCTGCTGCAGCGTTTTTATCACCTTCTTGAGTTAAAATCAAAGATGCCAGATGCAGATGTTCCTCCACTTGACAAGGCACTGAAGCGAATAACAGAACCTGATCCTGAGCTTCTTTCTCAAAATAAAGCTCTGATAGATGAATTCTGCAGGTTGTTTGATGTGAAGGAGAATCCAAAGGTTGTTCCTTGTTAAATAGACACGTTGATAATTTATTTTGCATGAAATTTCATAAATTCTGCTAAAGTTTTTTGACACTGCAGATCAAGAAGTCATCTAAGCGATTATGGATGGCGTCTTCGTCCAATGAAAAGGTTGAGGGTGCAGGTGGCCATATAGACAACTGCTCTGTCTCATCTTTGAAAAATGAAACTATAGCAGCAGTTGATAAAATCAGTAATTTGACTCCTGTAGAAGATTTTGAGGCCATGATAGCACGAAGAGATAGTGCAGAGTGGGTCAATAAAGCAATCAAAGAGATGAAAAATTTTATTTTTGACCTGATAGAGAACTCCTATGAAGGTGATACCTATAATAAGGCTCTGGACTGTTTGATTGCGCTGCGCAAAGGCTGCATTGTTGAGCAGGTATGTATCCTGTCTCACTACTTTGTTGTGTTGTGACTTTTTTACTCATTTTTTTACCATATTTGGCTTGTTTAGTTTACATATTATCACTGATCTAAGATATATGCAACTTATGTGACCATACATACATTGCATCTCCCTCTATTTTTCATTCTTTAACAAATACTTGGGAATTGGGACAGTTTTCTGAACATGATTTTGGTTTAAAGTTAAAGAATTATCTTGGCTCTTTCACATTAGGGTTGCAAGTGTCTAATTGGGTCGATTTTGGAAGAATGTCCGCTGAATGTGCCTTATCAAGTAACCAATTTAGCCACTGAGAATGACCAAAACAAAAAAAAAAAACAAAAAAACAAAAAAAGGTATAGTTTTGGTTAACCAACCAATCCAATATTTGGTCAGGTCATTTGGCCAAGGATGGATGGGGAGAGATGAGTAGAAAAGAGTTTGGGGGAGAACATAATCTGTTTGCATATATTACATTTTATCCGGACAGAATTTAGATATCTAACTTATGAAGTTGATACAGTTGAAAAGAATACCACCAAGATCAATTGAGCTCTTAGTTTATGTGCCCTTTCTTTTTGATCATTTATTCGCTCAAGGACCAGTCTGCCAAGATCATTGAGATGGAAACTGTTTCCATTTTTCTTTTCTGTTGAAAGACCCCAATCATTTTTCTACTGTCTTTAGCTTAAAAAATTTCAAATTTAAGAGACATATGTCACTTTGTCTTTTCCCTTGCATAAACAAGTTCATTTATTTTAGAAAACAAACAGAAAAATATATTAATTGAATAAAAGATACATATAGTATATACTACGCGCGGACCAAACTGGTTTCCTGTATTAAAAAATATGTGTCTTACTGTCACGAGTCAATTTTGAGAGTCAGTTACCATTTACTGAGCACGACATATTGTGTCTTAATGGGTGTATGGTGCAGGAACCCAAGCAATTCAACGATTTTCTCTGTCACCTTTGTAAATTCTGCCATGAGAAACACCTCAGCTCTTTCTGTGAGTTTCTAATGTCCAAACAGATTTCCCTGATCACCAAGACAGAAGCCATTGACAGGTTTGTTCCCTGTTTTTTCCTATTGAGCCTCACTTTCTTAAGTCAACTATCTTTTTTCTTTTCTTCTTTTATTGGTGCTTGTTTGCTTTTTGGAACAGTGAGGTGACGGATGAGAATGCTGGAGCCTTTCTAGTCAAATCTGAGCCTGCACTTTGGTAAGAGATTGAGGTAAATCACTAGAAATACCCAACTCTAACGATCTTTCTGTTCTGTTCCTTTCCTTACTATATTATTGTATAAATCACAAGAACTTTTCTGTTATTAGAATCTTTGTTATACATTTCACTGATTCAATTAGGCTCTCAACCAACTGTTTGTCTTTACTTCTAAGGTTACCATGGCCTGTAATTTCATTGAGTATGAACAGCCTTTATTGTAGAAATATTATCGAGGTTTAATGTGGAACAATCCAAATTTAAGCAAAATTCAGAATACTACGTTTGAGGTGAGGATACTGATTAGAATCAGTTTTAATTCGTTGTGTTGATCTACGTGAGGATAAAATGTTCATAAGATAAGCAAAAATAAAAATGGACAGAGGAAGTTGTAAAATTCATCGTTTCAAACTTAATACTATTGACATGGAGTTGATAAGTTGGTAAAGAGATAGCTCTTCAACTCAATACTTTCAAGTTCAACCTCTTTGATGGCTTACCACAGTCAGGCTTACTATAAGCGTTGTATCTTCAATAATGGTCGAGGGGGATTAAGTTTTCTGC
>JAJIYU010017419.1:0-11690 GCA_030144865.1 Tinospora cordifolia | reverse complement strand
ATATCATATAATAGTCATTTAAAACATGTTTTCACACATTTTTACATTTATTTCATAATTTTTAAAATTCATTTTTGAGTTGTGTGCGTTTAAAAACTCCGGGGTGTTACACCTGTACACTTGCAGGGGGGTCAACACCTTTTAAGAAATTTGTTACGATTTTGTCTCACTTGAGACAAAGTTAGATACTGTTAAGGAAAAAAATAATTTGAAAATTACGACTTTTGATTAAAATCAAGTAATTGTATATAAACTCCCATTAGTTCACATAAAAATGAGGAGAGCCCTTGAGTTATGACCTCTAAATTTAATTGGTAATTCAAATTTGTTTCACTTTTGTGATGTTCATATTAGAAAAGTTCATCCAAGTTGTTAGAATATGACTATTTGCATCCCTCTTTATATTATAAATTCACTCTAGGGACTAAAACATTTTAACTTTTTAATAGTACATATGGTGGAAACTACAAAACTATCCCATGTTTAAAAAACAATTGTTCCTCAATTTTCATGATTTTGCATCTCATCCATATTGTTGAAATAATTATTTTTCTCCTCATTTAACGACTAATCTTTGACTATCCCTTAACAATTGTGAGAATACTCTCTATTTCAAAGATCGTAAGTTGTTCGTTAGATTTTTTTATTATTATTTGTCATACTCTATAGTGAAACGTGTAAAAAAAATTAAAAACATTTTTACTTTGCTTCTAAGGTTAAGGCAGTAGATTTTAGTCATTTAAATCTTTTTTTTTTCCATAAATTGGGACATAATTAGATTGCGGAAGTGGCTTTAACAAGAAAGATTTTTATTTTTATGTTTCTCTATCACCATCTGATTGAGATTTAATTTAAGCATTCGACCTCTAGGTCAACCCCCTATGCCTAAGAATTCTATGCACAATTTAATTCCCTTTGACTAAGACTAGTATTCAAGTCTTGGGCACCTAAGGCCAATACCACATAGTCTTAACACTTATGGGTTGAGATTCAATAATGCTCTTGAACATGACCATCCGACTGATACTAATTTTCATTTTTTTTGTGTTTTAGTTTTTTTTCAAACTAACCATGATTTTTATTGGTAAAATCATGTGGGTTGGGCTAGTGCGATTCATTGATTAAACTATAATTTCAAGAAACTCGAGTTTCTTTTGAACAGTGTGCTGGAGGATCTAGAAGAGTCAAATGTCTTAATGGAATGATTTACAATTAGAGGGTTTGGAACAGTGAATCGGAATTTATTTATCTGATGGGTCAATTTTTTTAGTTAGGTTTCCATATGAAATAAATTTCAATTGCCATTAAAGAATTACGAAAAAAATAGAGAAGAACAGAGTGCATTGTAATTGAGAAGGAACAATTATGGGAGGTAGGGAGGGGAGAAGATCCCTTGGAACACTATAAAATCTATCCGTAGACATGTAGAAAGGAAAGAACATAAAGTAAACACACTCTCCAGTACCTCACTCACAATAGTAAGGCATGCACTACTACATGTAAATTGATAAGAATGCTATGCTAAGTACTTGGATTGTTGGATGTAAAGGGAACAATTGTGGATGCAAAGTAGTGATTTCATGCATTATAATTATATATAGATGAATGTTACCTATGTGGTATTATATGTTATTACATGCCATTTTGCCCTTATTGTATATATTCATTGTACATGGTTTTTGCATTTATATTTAATTAAAAAGTCTTTTAACATGTTTTTGTATAATTTTTTAATTATGATAAAAACATAAAAGTTTTGTAATGATGTACTGCTTAATTTTTATTATGTTTATTGAGTTAACACCAATGAAATATTTGTGTTGTTATATATGACAAATGTAGATGACAGATAGATTTATTTCACTAGTATGCTACATAAATAGGAGAATAATTCACAACTCTCAAGGTGTATCATAAGATAGTCAACCTATTTGCATTGTAAGAGTTGCACACAACATTAGTTTTGAGGAATTTGAAGGGATTATTCGAAATGCATTACAAATTTAAATTGGAGAAAGAAGAAGTATGACCTATAAATATTTGTTGTTGTTTAGGGTTGGGAATATGAACTTTACAACTTTTTCCATTACAAACAAGCAAAACCTACAACATGTACTTGCTTTGTTACAAGAGATTCCACCACCCAATAATATGGAGGTATATGTTGATGTTATTGGAGGACTTGCAAGCGGTGCTTGGGCAAGGTGTATCTTAGAAAATGAAGATGTAGATGTCGCAAGTGCACAAAAACAATTGGAGAATATTGGTCCAAGTACAATGTCTGCCCTTGATATTATAAATCTGGGCACAAGACTTGTGGACAATAATAGTTATTCATCCGCATCACGTTTACGCGATGATTATCTTACTTTTGATGACGACAATGGACAAAGTAATAATGATGTTGGTGAAAATAATGATAATTATGACACTCAAGAGATATCTAATGTAATACCTGAAATTTTAGTGACATAACAACTGAAATTTGAGTTTAAAACACATTTTATTAGCACATATACGTATATATTCATATATATATATACACATATATATTTGTCATTGATATGCAATTAATTAGTTAGCATCGAAGTATGAAGGGATATGCATTGATTAATATTAGACATATAGAATTGTTGAAAAAATATACGCTTCTCTATTTGAATAAGAAAATAATATTTTTAGTATGATATTTATATAGAAAAGTATGTGTACAAAGTATTAATTAGATGCACTCATGAAAAATAATATTTCGTTTAGTATGATAATAATATACATAGAGAAGTATATGTGTAAAGGAAATGCATTCATGAATGAAATATCTCATTTGGTGTAATGTTAAGGTATGCTCATGTAGGAAGTGATAATCCCACATTGGAAAGATAGAAACACTATTTGGAAGAGGGCCCTATATAAACCGCCCTACTCCACCCATTTCATTCATCCCAAAGACGAGTTGAAAAATTCTCTTGCTCTCTCTCTTTGCCTCCTTCTTGGCAACCTTAGTTCTAGTTCTCCTTTGCTTGAGCTATTCTAAATAGTTCACGAAGTAGTAGCAACGAAGTGCTACAAAGAAATTAAGAAGCGATCTCGAGGTGAGTTTCTTTCCTTTCTTTTAATTTATTATTTTGATTTAGATGATGCTTGCTTGTTTGCTAGTTTGATTTTATTCTTTGCATTTGTGTCATTCAATTATCATATTGCTCATGACCAAGAGAGTGTGCTCTGTAGTTGTGTTTTGTACGATCTTCTACATCAGAAATCGAAAGTCGTTTTTCTTGTTTGAGAGAGTGTGCTCTGTAGTTGTGTCTCGTATGATCTTCTACATCAAAAATCAAAAATTTGTGCTTCTATTGATTTATGATGTTACACTGTTGGTATGTTTAGTTATTGTTGAAATATTTATTTACTATGCTCTTGCACACAAAAATAAGATTTCAACCACGTACCAGTACAGGGGACTTTCTGTGTTCCATGTAGAATTGGAACTGACTGTCAATACTGACACCAGAATGGAACAGGTTTCAAGAATGATCCCACTAGAAATGGGTTTGAGTTTCAGAATTGATCTCTTTCCCTAGATCTGGAACACAGAGGTTATTCCCGTTCGGTCTAAATTACGACTAAAATAATATATTGTTTGAATCGAATTAATCTCTGAAAGTGTTTGATATGCTTGCATTGTCTGGTTGAAGTAATGGATTAAATAGATGGAATGATTCGCTGTACTTTTTAGCTCACCCCCTATTTTTCACATCTGAGGGAATTAATCAGCTTATGAGGAGGCTTATCTATTAAAAATTTTTATTTATTTCAACGTAAGGCACATAGGCCCAAGCTAAATTATGTATTTCAGTTTTGAATGCATTTTTCGTTGTAATAGATCATTGCACACAAAATTTTCGAATGAATAAATGAAGAATCTTATTTACTATGATGTCATTTTGTACATAGACTAATGTATACATGAACCCTAATGGATTTGGGTATAAGAAGAAGAAAATGTAGCACGGGCCCGTCTCCCGGGCATCCCAAGATATTTTATCAAAGAAAATTAGACCGTCAGATGATGCGGAAGATGAGACTCGGGAGGTGGGGTGTTTCATCTAATCATACTCATTTTAGGGATACACTAATGTTAATGATAGAAAATGATTGGTCTACACATCTATGCTTATGTTAAAAGCATATAACTATGGATTAACTATGGAAGATGATGAATCACATGATACTCCATTGCATCATCCTAAGAGTACACCTTAACATGCATGATTGGGTATGAGTGTCCATCCCCACGTTTCATGGAACTTAATAGTCAAGCTATGACACCAATGTCAGACAATCATGGCAATGTAACTATGGGTTGGTTCGAGTCACATGACCTCTGAAGAAGCTAACATTTCCTAGTAAAGAGGGCTTGGAACATACTATAAAAAGATGCTACATAGCGCAACAACATGAATATATTGTGGTTGATTAAAAATCTAATGTGTAGTCAATGAAGTGCAAGAAGTGGAAAGATGGTTGCTTGTGGAGGTTAAGGGCCACGAAGCATAAGAGAACAAGAATGTTTGAAATCAGAAAGTGTCATGGAACTCACATGTCTGTCTTTCCTCAAATGTCATAAGAACATTGACAACTATATTCATCATTAATATTTTGTGATGTTTTCTCTGTTGTAAAGCGAGATCCTTCAGTTTCAATAGGGGTACTTCTTGAATTCGTTAAGGACAAATATAAGTATGATGCCCCTTATAAAAGAGTGTGGAGAGCAAAAAGAAAAGTGATTGAAAAAATATTTGATGATTGGGAAGAATCATGTAATGTGCTTCTTAGGTGAATAGACGTGTTGAATGCTACTATTCCTAGCACAATTGTAGGATTGCA
Organism: Tinospora cordifolia; assembly: GCA_030144865.1. Lineage (NCBI taxonomy): Eukaryota > Viridiplantae > Streptophyta > Magnoliopsida > Ranunculales > Menispermaceae > Tinospora > Tinospora cordifolia. Next base: position 6,806 of record JAJIYU010017419.1, on the reverse strand, counting down.
TCTTTATGGAGAAAACCCTAAGAATGTTGGTGAAGTAGTTTTTTGTCGATGTTTTTGGGCATTTGGTGCTTCAATCGAGGGGTTTAAACATTGTAGGCCCATAATCCAAATTAATGGCATGCACTTGTCTAGTAAATCTACAGAAAGATGCTCATTACTGCAGGTATTGTTGTAGCTAGTCACATATTCCCTCTCGCATTTGCGATTGTTGAAGAAAAAAATAAAGATAATTGGTTATGGTTCTTCAGGATCCTTCGATATCGAATGATTGACAGAACAAACATTTGCCTTATTAGTGATTGCCATGCAAGAATTTTGGCTGCTGTTCAAGACCCAAACAATGGTTGGATAGAACCTTTGCATATCATAAATATTATTTGCGTCATGATGGTAGCAATTTTAATGGTAAATTTCATGACGAAGAATTAAGAGATTTAGGAAAACAGTAGGGTCATAACATCAACATCGCAAAAATGCCTCTGTGATGGCATTACTTGAACATAAATAAGAAGATGCACAAGATGGTTTAGTGACATTGATCCAAGATTATGGATAATGGTTTTTGGCAGTGGAGTACAGTATGGTTGGATGACTTCTAATGTTGCTGGTTAGTGGTCATGTTGTTTCATGGTTATTATTCTGAATTGGTCCATTGTGTGTGATTATTTATCTGTATGGTGTTACTATAATTAACTATTTGTTTTTGCATTATTTGTGGAAAGCTTTAATGGTGTGCTCAAAGGTACTCGAATGTTATAAATCACAACTAAGTTTTTAGAGAACTGTTGTGTGGTTTCAAGCCAGGTGAGAAGAAATAGAGAAAACAATTTCACAAGGCCAAGTTTATGCTGACTATGTTATTGAGAAGACGAATAAATGGGCGGCTAAGGCGGGAGGTCATATGGTCACATTGATTGATCGTCAACTTTAGAGGTTCGAGGTTGTTAAGGAGGAAACAAACAAGTTGTCAACCTACTTCAACGATTTTGTAGTTGTGGCAAATGACAATGTTATGGAATCCATGTTCGCATGTACAAGTAGTATGTCACTTTGCAGCTTTCAATTGTGATGCGTATATTGAAGATTGGTATCGCCTTGATAAGTACATCAAGTGTTATGAGCCACAATTTCATCCAATTCCAGATGAAACATATTGGCATCCATTGACCGTTAGATTTAAAGTCATCCCTAACATTGATTGTGTTCATAAAAAAAGGTCGATAAAGAACATCTCATATAACAAATAAGATGGATATAAGGAAATAATCCTTTAAGATTTGATGTGGACATTGTGGACGTGAAAGACATAATTGATGTTTTTGTCCCCTTTGTCAAAGTCATACCACATAAATCCTTTTCTATTAATTTGTTGTTATGTTTGTAAAGTTGATGACACATCATTAAGACCTCTTTGGAGATGTATTCTAAGACATTTTCGTATTGTATTAGTATATCATACTTATACAATAATTGATGTTATTTTTAGTGTTTGCATGTTATGAAAATTGTTACATATTATTTTTGTTGTATTCTTAATGAATGCGTGAATATATATTTAATTGGATTATATTCTATTTCATATCACTTATTCCTTTCATTTATTTACTGTAGATGGATTTAGGGCTTTCTAATCCATCATTGCTAACCGATTAGTGCCGCCATCATTCTAGTCCTGTTTGGGATGGCTAGGTATTTAATCAATAGATAAGATCTATATTGGAAGTCTATTCTTTTCCAATATATATATGTATGATTTTCTACAAGTACTTTGTGTATGTTTCATTTGCAATGTTGAATCTTACAAATCTTATGTTATGTGATTGGTAATACACACATACATCACTTGATATAGGAGTAACCAACATACCTAGCACAATGTCTTCTTAGATTTTATGATTTTTATAGTGCACATCTTGAAATTATTTTATTACATTTGTGTTCACGTGAGTTCATCATTTGTAATTCATACCCTGCATGCCTTATAAAAAATATTATTAAGATCAACAACACACATATACATATGATGTTCAAATAAATATCATCAGTAGACCTCCTATAATGGGGGAGATCACCCAAGTTTTTCTTGAGTTGGACCATGGATGGAGTGGATCTCTATAAGTAGTTTACTAAGAATTTTAATTATTTAGGCTAAGCACCACCTTAGACTAATCCACACTCAACTATTTCAATTGAAAAAAATATTTATGTTTAAACTTGCATGTAGATATTCTTATTCTTAGTTTTTAGTAAAGTATCATAAATGCATATGGAGTTCATATTAAGTTTTCAAGCTCATTCTAATATTTCTCACATGGATGTACATTAGAATAAAATTGCTAGTCAATGTCATGATTCAAAGTAGTAGAAGTTGAATTATTTTTTGAATAATGATTCATGTTGAATGTCTATTTTTTTCCAATATATATTGTCATATTGTCTTTTCTTTTATAGGACATAGCTGAGTTGCGTTGCTGATGTCACCAAGTTGTAATGCACTGTACATTCCCATTAGATGAGTAAATTGTGTTGCATTTAATGAGAACTGGACTTTATGGGGTTACCTCACTTGGCTATATAGAGCTACTAGATTGACACTTGATTATAGTGTTAATTGAGTGATAGAGGCAAGAGACTCACATGTTTCATCTGGCAGTGGGTGAGATGACCATGACTCTGTAGGACGTTGAGATTCAGTTGGGTTTGCCCATTGATGGTCTACCTGTCATTAGATCAACTGAACTGGATTATGATGTGCTTTGTTTTGAGTTGTTTGGCTCTGAGCTAGAGGCAAGGGGGTAGACTTAAGCTTTCCATTCTTGCTGATAGAGTCCCTTTACCAAAGGATGCCACAGAAGTCTAGATTGAAAGGTATGCATGGGTATGCATTCTGCAAATAAATGGAGGTTGCCTATTTTTGGATTAATAAAATAATTTAGTGTATTTAGTATGCTTGCTTTGCTTGCTGATTTTGACAAAGATGGCGAGTACTTGGGCAGTGTGACACTGGCATGGCTTTATCGCCAAATGTGTCATGGAGCTAAGTAAGACAAGAAAGAAGTGTCAGGGGCCCTTATTCTCTTACAATTGTGGGCATGAGATTGATTTCCTTTCTTGGCTCCATGTAGAGTGGACCATGTTCACAATGATCATCACGCGCATCTACTGATATCACCTTCGTTGGGATACAAGTAAGGTGATATTTAGTTATATATTAGTGTTGTAATCATGATACCATTAAAAGCAATTATATTTTTTCAATATTTATTCTTTGATTTGTAGGTGTAGAAATGTTCTAATAACAACACAAGTTCCTATGCATCTCTTGGTCAAGTATAGAGAGATGTTAGACATGCAATCTTTTGATTAGGTAACTTTCATGAAGTTATTGTTGGCCAACATTGTATTTTCACAATTCTTCTGTTATACATTGATAATAACAATACTGTCATTGTTTTCCAGGTAATTTGGATGTCATACATAGAAGATGTGATCAATGCATTGCCTGTATATTGTCAAGGTGGCAGGGACATCTGGCCCACAGTTTCATCACTTATATGTTTTATTGTAGTCGAGCTACATTAGCCTGATCATGTGTTTACAAAAGTTTGGAATGTATTAAACTATCCTTGAGCAATGCAATGCCCGCATTGATCTTCATGATATAGATTTAAGAGGTCAGATTGATTGTGATTAACTTGCACACTATAGAAAGTATGTTGACTAGTGAGAGAAACAAGCACAAAATTTGGCCAAAGGTGTACTTTATGAAGGTGAAGGAGCACCAAACAATAGTTACTATGATCCGTACATGGTATGTTATCGATTGATAACGGAAAAGTTTATGATGATAAATGAGGCTAATTTTGATTTTTTGGCAAGAATGTGATTATTTCATTGTGTATTCATGCTTTGATTTGATATCATATCCTTGACATTTTTTTATTAATTCAGCTAGCCAATCAGCTCAAGTGTATTTGCTTAGTCAAAATCCAAATGATGCTTCTATGCATGAAATTGAGAGGGTTGCAAAGAATGCATTGGAATCAATGCATGCAGAGTACATGATACAAGGGAAGGGTAGAGGGCATACACCAACTGCCTATGATGCAGCTACTCCTAGTGCCCATGTTAATCCTTTTGATTCATTCAGTAATGTTCATGCCTCGACATCACATGGAGACACCTTGGTGTACCCAAGTATGTTCATGGATCATGATCCATTTGGTGGTACATGACAAGCCGAACATATATCAGGTGATAAGAGTTTGAGAAATGTGGTTCATGTGGATGAACTTAATTGGTTAAGAAGGGGTAAACACAGGGACATGCAATGCCAAGGACAAGTTAGAAGTTATCTGCACATGACCCAGGGGCCCATTGAGGCACCGTGTGAGCGTTGTGATCACGATTGTGGTAATGAACAAAGCACTACTAAGACACATAATACTCATTTAAATCATCCTCCTATGTAGGCTCCATTGCAGCAATACACTTAAAACATTTACTTGAACAAAGGCCTAATGTTTTTGTTTTGCTTCAAAAAATTAAGAATTAAACCTTGCTTTTTCAAAGGAGAAAAGATGCCTTTATTGTGCTTTTAGCTATAGTTTATTTGAAGAGTGATGTCAAGCTTTATATATTGAATTTTTTTAATGGAATGATTAGGACCTTGGATGACCATTATCTTATAATACTCAAACTGTAGAATCTAACACCTTATATAGAGTCAAAGCCCTGATTCCAAGTGAGAAATAATTGAATCTAAAGGAATATATGATGGGTGAATGTGCAGAAGGGATCAAGCTACCACTAACAACATATACTAGAACGTTAACATTGCTATGTAAGCTCCATTGTTGGTATATTATTAATCATTCTTGAATATTCATGAATTACACATGTCTTTACTCTCTATGTCTTTAAGTTTTTTTTCTTTTTTTCTTTTTTTCAACAATATGCTTCTTATTTTAGATTATGATGTGTTACACAATGAGAAACATTCACAAACATTCATGAATTGTTCTGTTGCTTCTAGGGGGTCATGGGAGGCAATTAATTTAAGGGCAAGTTATCATGCACCATTTAAAGTATGTTTATCAGGGATCAAGTTTTTGTTGGCTAGTTTACAATTAATTGTATCATTTTTAAGTATGTTTCTCAATGTCATTAGAGGAGCTTTTGCTGGCTATTCCAACTATCTTCCTTCTATTTTTCTGGTTAATTCAAATTCTATATTTTGCTACCAGCTTAAAGTTGGCTTCTCTGTTATACACTTTCTATTTCTTTTGGTTGCAGGCTATTGAACTATGGCTAGTTGACAAGGCTGTATTACCAATTGAAAATTCTTTAGGAGGGAACATCCATCAAAATTATTACCTCTTACTTCAGCACAACTTGCACATTGTTGGGGAAGTGAAACTTTCAATACGACATTGCTTACTTGTCAATCATGCTGTTAAACTAGAAAATTTGAAAAGAGTTCTTAGCCACCTGTAGGTAGTATTACACCTTTGAAATTTTGTTTTTCCTATTATGGTATCTTGTGTTTATGATTTGATGTTGTAGGGACCCCTTCCCAGAGTCAAGGGCAGCCCGACCGACACAGCGACCTGACGAACCCTCTCACCAAGACGAGTTCGCCCAACCGCTGTTAAGCCCTTTTTGCAAATCTCATGCGATGGGACGATATCAGAATAATTGAAACAATTATAAGCAAAAGTAAGCAACAATCCAAAATGGTAGCATTACATTTACATAGTCTGTCCAAAATGCATATTCAACCATTTTGACTAGTACAAAACTATGACCAACCTCAATGAAAAAGAGAAGACCAAAAAGAAACTGGGACAGGAGTCGTCAGGGAATCAGGCTATCACTACGCCTTTTTCCTTGTCCGTCACTGAAGAACCTAAAATGGTAATAGAGTAGTGAGCCTAAAATCCACGTGGCTCAGTGAGTAGAAAGATCAGCATGTAACCATAACCAATATTCCAAAACAATGCATGTATGCATGAGCAATAAATTGATGTAACATTTGAAAGCATGGCATAGTATAAAAATAGTTATAAATAGTGCAACAGTTTCAAAAACCATCTTAAAATGATGCCCGTTAAAAGCAATCCAGGCTAGGTTAGCTCAACTAAAACCCAACCTATGGTCATCGCTCGAGCGGGTCGTAGGTCAGGCGTATTGTCCACTTGAGCGGGTCGTAGGCTAGGCGTATCCCTCGAGTACCCTAACCCCACGCTTGGTCTTCAAGTGCCATCACTCGAGCGGGTCGGAAGCTAGGCGTGTTAGTCACACACCCTAACCCCGCGTTCGGACCTCGAGTCTCATCTCATCGTGTACCCTGACCCCGCGCTCGGACCTCGAGCCTCTGGTCTCACTACCCGTGTACATCTACATATCTTAAAACCAACCAGATGTATCTACGTCCCGTGAAACCATTCAAACCATGTCATTTCATACAAGTTTTATGCAAGGAACAAAAACCATAGAAACACCTGAATCAAACTACTCACCTCGGGTCCTGTGAGCCGATTTCTCGTCGACAACCAGCCCAGCCCCGCTATACCCTCTCGGATCTGCATCAATCAAAACTCAATCTCAGTTCTATCCGTACAGTGGCCCAATATCTAACATCACCGTCCCAACTCAGTTCTAATCGGCCCGAACCGTTTCGGTTAATCGGTCAGACCCAGTCGATTCTGGTCAACTCTGGTCAATGCGGTCATCCTGGTCATCTTAGGTCAATTTGTGCCCAAATTGGGTCAACACAGGCCATTCGGGTCAAGATTGGGTCAAAA
>JAJIYU010017418.1:0-11681 GCA_030144865.1 Tinospora cordifolia | reverse complement strand
TTACTAGATCTTATACAATTCTAACAGTTGCGCTAAGGTAAAGAAAGAAAAAAAAGAGAAGACAAAGGAAGGGCAAAGAAGAAACAGACAAAAGAAAAAAAACAAAAACAAAAACAAAAACAAAAAACAATTGAAGAAAACTTCTCTGTTGATAATGGCGTGATCATCTTTCAACGTTAAGAACAATGTTTTTTTTTTTAAATAACCGTATATCTTCTATATTTTTATAATATACGTATCACATTTCTTTACAATTATAATTTTGACGTGATTGTCATTTGTATACTGTTTCTATAACTAGGAATATGCCTTTTAATTATTAAAATATACTTCGCAATCTTTTCAAATCTGTTTAGTCTTTTTTTTTTTTTCTAATCATGCGGTTTGTGGTTGAAATCATTTGTGATTATTCTCATTCAAAAAGGGTTTTATTTATGAAACATTATATCTTTTATATTAAGTTATTTGTTATATATATATCATACATCATATTTTCGTAATTACCATTTTTTTGTTTACAAATATGATTTTTCCGTCTTGCAAGTAGCATTCATTTTTTCTAGAGCAACTTGAATACCGCCACATACCTGGATGTGACTGCTTGTGACTGCCACACTAAGTGATTATAACTTATTGATTGAACACTACTTGCTAAGATTTGATAATTATTCACCTATTAAAAGCTTTTATTCCAATCCATCAAATCTCTCATTCTAACCACCACTAGTTGTATATCATTACAAAAAAATATACTCAATGTGATAAAAATACTAAAAAAGAAAAATCCACAATAAAACATTTTTTCGTATTTTTTGTACATTCAAAACTTTATCTTATGTTTATTTTGCAAAAAATTAGTCTTTTTATTAATAAGATGAAGCCATAAAACTAAAGCTACAAAACTTTAACATACACTAACGTATAACAGATGTATGATTGAAGTTGTTGGGCTTGTCACTGTCTCTAAATCAGCCGCATCATTCGAGATCTATTGGAATCAGATACTAAGGGCGTCTCCAACGGGTGGTTGGAGACGCTGAGGTGGGGCTCAATGGAACGCCACCTCAGCACTACCTACGCCCCTGGGCATTGAGCGCTCGGACAATTCCGAACGCTCAATGTCTATTTCTTTTGTTTTTTATTTTTTTTTTAATTTTTTTTTAATATGTGGCTCCCCAATGCCTGAGCTGGCGCTCAATGCCCGCTCAGGCATTGGAGACGCCCTAAAAGTCTCGTATTTTCAGAATCTGATTGGAAAATGGATTTGGGCCTGTTGATGATGGTGTGTAAGCCTTCATAATTTTAAGGCCTGAAGACTTGACGGGAGAAGCAATGATCTGTCTCAGGCAGTCCAAGACTTGGCCCACCCGAATGTCCTTTGTACTTGCAAAAATGAAACTATTAGCAAGTAAAACACAATTAATATGTGATAGTTCATTTAATTAAAATAAATAAATAAAAGTTCAGGTCTCGAGTTTGGATCTTCACATGCCTTCTTTTTTTTTTTTGTTTTTTTTTTTTCTATAAGGACAACTTTAACATTGGATTGGGGAGGTTAATGAGCGTATGGTGTTCAAATGCCCTATAAGGGTAACGGCATTAAGCATCAATAGAGTCTGACATCATTTAATCGCACCGAGCGCTCGATGCGTTATTAAAAAAAAAAAGAACAAAAGTTAATGTGTTGCAGCGCCATAACTTTTTCTTTAATTTTTTTCAGGGCTTTTTTGTGGTACACAACGACTATATAGCCATTTTTTTGTTTTTTTTGTGCGCAATGGCTATATAGTTGTTCCACATCCATTTTATTTTTTTTATTTTTTAAATATTTATATACACTCTTTGAATACTACATCTATTCAATCCAAAAAAAAATCATTCATTTACCAATAACTTTTATTACTCATTCTTTCTTCAAAAAATTTTTTACACCTCTTATCGTTCTCTTTATCAATATTTACAAATATTTTATTATGTTTTATCACACAATGGATTCATTTAGCAATTCTTCACCATCCTCACATTCAAGTACTAACAATTCAAAAAATTTATAAAATTTTACTCTTCAATTTTTTTACCACAAATGCAAACTATGTCTAACTTATATCCTCCAAATATTTCACATCCTCTAAATCCAACATATCCCAATTTAATGGGGCAACATCAATTTCAATTTTTTTTTCCTCCTTATCCGTCATCTAATACACTTCTTTTGTTTTTTAATATTGCTCCTGAATGGTCGTTCATTTCTCAAGTGCCCAAAATTGTAGATTAGTCTTCCAATACGCAACCTAAAAATGTAACAGGACGAATTTCATCTCTGATTCTATAATTCTATCATTTTCAACACAATCAACAAGCGACAAATGAAATCCTTCAAAGGACCCAAGTGAAGATGTTGCAAACAAGCGTCAACCATGGGACACGACAGATGATCGTATGTTGGTGAGTGTTCGGCTAACTATTTCAATTAATTTTATTGTTGGCAATGAACAAAATGACAAAACATTTTGGAAACGAGTTACAGAGTATTTTTGTAATACCTTAAAAGTCTATAAGACCTCCACGTCATTAGTGAACAATTAGAAAAAAAATAATAAATTAAATAAATAAGAAAATAATAAAGATACTCAAAAATCAATAGAACATGTCAAAATAAACTTGGAATAAATATAAAAATGATATAAATTCAAAAAGCACGAAAATTGTCAAGGAGAAGTTGAAAAAATCGTAACTTCACTGACTATCGCGGTAATGCCGAACAAACCCAGAAAAAAAAAAAACGGTATCGTCCTGGTTATCGCGATAACGCTTGATTATCGCAGTAATTCTTTTGTGACTGTGTTAATTCGAGATTTTCTATAAATACGCAATGTTCGTGCAAAAACCCTAAATCTCAGTTTCATGTGCCACAACTTGGTGTTTTCTCTCCTAAACCCTAACTCAGCTTTCCAATCTCATTCCTTAACATTTCTCTTAAGTTCTAAGGGGGATTTGAGTTCATTCAAACCCTTATCTACTAATTCTCAAGCTTAGATTCACAAAAAACAACATGAATAAGGGTTAAGGCACAATTTGAAACTATTCATATAAAGGTAAATTACAAAACCCCACTAGTAATCTAGATTTTTTTGCATTGTGTGCCATTTCCAAAGCGTAAACATGTTTTTCTTTGAAACACGAGTCATTTGAGGGTTGCAAGACCTCGCATTGGCGAGAAACAGAGAGGAAAAATGTAGAGCCCCAAGGTATACAAATTTTCTTTAGTTTGATGTGTACTTTTAAGCTAAATGTGTGTGTATTAGAGTGTTAAACACAGGAAAAAACTACATACGGGACAATGCACACAAAAGCGTTACATTTTCGTAGAATCCTACAGTTATCGTGGTAATGGACCGTGGCAACACACACAGAACATGAACCACACTAGTTACCATGGTAACTGACCACGGTAACGTGTTGAAAAACTAGTATGCGCACTGGTTACCGCGGGTAATGTGTCCCAAACTCAGTTTTTCGTTCTGGCCATGTGTACACCATGGGATACCTATATAAAGGACATGAACCTATGATTTGAACATGTTATGCATGCTTTAGACTCACAAAACCTTGTAATAAAATCTTATAGATTGAGGATCTAAAGCGCACACGGCGAGGAACAAAGGCGCAAGGGAAAAAAAAAACCAAAAGTGGGTGTGACTATTACACTTTCTACTATTATTTGGATTTTAAATATTAAACATGGTGATTGATTATTTTGAATAAGCAGTAGGAGCATGCTAGGATTGTTCTTGAGTGACTATTGATTAGAGTGATTGACTGAACCGCTTAAATAACATGATGATTGTTTGAAAGTGTTACACTCACATGTTTAGATAACTTGAAATGATTCATGTTCTAATTGAATTACTTAAATGTCAGTATGATCGGTTTACATGCATATGAAGTATTACTTGTGATGAATGAAATGCGATGTAATTGTGAAACTAAAGAAGATTAAATTAAGACTTCATAACCACGTACTGGGGAGATGACCGGCCTTTGGGTGTCATCGTGGTGACCCCAATTTAGACTGGTTACGAAGCTGGGTGTCACTTCGGACCTCTCGCCCCCATCAGGATCTCGAAAGGTAACCGACCCTTAGACATTACCTCCGAACGTTGTCCCGGACCACGAGGGGGGCACCGAAGGGAAAACCTTTTGGTCTAATTTGCGATAGCAACAAGAAAGTGTTTGATACACCTTAATGTAATAAAAATGTTTGCATGTTTTATATTTTGGTCTAAATAATGTTAGTGATGTTCTATATGATCCACTAGGCTTTCGAGCTTATCCCACTTTCTTTTTTAGGTAAGATTTGATGCAGTATGAGTTGACCATCTTCGGGCGACTCCGATTATTTTGTTAAAACCTTACTAGGGAGGTTGTTAAATGTCTTTTTTGTATAATATTTTTCTGTACTTAACTTGAACAGGGCTTGTGCCCCTTCTTTTTGGACTGATCATTTTATTCATAATTAAATATTTTAAGTTTATTTGGAAAATCTTTGGGTTATTTAAATGTTAAATTTGAAGCTTCTCATTTTACCTATAACATAATTGTTTTGACTGATTTCTGTGCACATTAACTATTTTAGACTTGGAACATTTAAACCCCATGTTCTTTTTTTTTTTGAAATTTTACTAATAGTTTCCTTTTATCGATGAACTTTCATTTGAAAGGATCCCTAGTTTATTTAAATTAATTTTATCATTACCCGAAACATGAACTGGAAAGATAGTTTTGAAAGAAAGAAAGAGACAGAGGGCAGTTGAAATCAGTGGCGATCCGATCCTCGGTTGACTACTGTTCCACGGCCTCTCTCATTGCATGGGCGACCCCTCCATCTGCGGCCTGAGATACAAAGGGACCGAGGGTTGGGGTGTCACAAAGCTGGTATTAGAGCTAAGGTTATAGCTCCCGGGGAAAAAGATGTTGAAATAAATGGATACACGTCACATTAGATGGTTAGGTTGTTAAAATATAATAGTGATGCTAACGCATCCCAAGGTTACTCTCAAGTGAGACGTTTTTTCAAAGAGGTGTCCCAAATAGTTTGATGTCTTCTTAGAGAGGTGTCTTTGAGGGTTCGATGCCCACCTTCGGGTCAAGTGTCCCTGATGGTTTGATGTTTGCTCTGAGGAGGTGTCTTTGATGGTTAATGCCTACTTTGGAAGTATCCCTAGAGTAGATTTTGGACTGAGGATATGACAAGAAAAGTAGTGCCAGCATTGATTCGGTGAAAGAATCTTTCAGTTAAAAGATGAAACCTTAGAAACTGTATATAGAGACTGGGTGTTGCCACGAAGGCACAATGGATCATAAACCAAAATAAAAGCTTCTAGGATATAAGCTAGAGACTAAAAATGTATGAAAACAAACACTTGATTAGTCAGGACACGAGATCAGGATGATCCTATATATCTAGTTTCTATGTGGTATGGGACGCATAGGAATTTGGGGATATAGAGGAATCCTGAACGCGAAGATTGACGGGAGTGTTTGATGAATGGTCAGTGACTTTGGAAGAGCTTGTTTCCCTATGCTTAGCTGAAATGGGACGGTCAAGTATATTGTGGCTTAGGAGGCCTTAGTTATCGAGACATTTGCGAAATTGTTTGGGTGTAATGAAATCTCTGAGTGGAAGCTTATGTCAAAGGGCAAGGGTGGTATGAGACGCACGAACCCAGAGGCACAAATGGAAGCTTGGAATATCGCTATGCTAGCGTGAATTTTTTGATTGGTTGAAAGTTGGATGCATGATATGCTGTTAACTATGCTTTTAAAAATGATTTTTATTAAGATATTACCATATGAATAAACCAAAAATCTTGTACCCTGAAAATATACACCTGAAAACTTAAAATCTTCAAACAAAACTTAGAAGAATAAACTTATAGGTCATAGAACAATCGAAAACTTAGAAACTTGAATCTCGAGTCATGTAGTGCGAATGACACGGAAGAAATTGTCTCAACAATAGGGAAGAATATATGGAAAGATAGCTATTATCACAAGTTGCAAAAAAAAAATGGTTAGTATCCAAAGTATTGAAAAAAAAAGGATTGTGTAACCAAACTTTATGTAAAACTTAGTGTGATTCTCATTGAATATTGAGAGTTCTCTATCATGATGAAATAATTGAATACTAAAACAACTTTCAAATTTTAGATAATGGCGAGAACTGGAGGGAATGCAAGAAGGGATGCTACTAGAAATGGGAAATGGGAATACAGATGAGTCAAGGCAGAAGGATGAAGGGACCCCAGTGGCAGCAACACCAGTAGGGGCGATGGTGACACTGAAGATGATCACTAAGATCATTCAAAGAGTAGTGAAGCAGGTGGTGAGGATCCTGTAGCCACTCACACAAAAGCAGCCCCAACCTCAAACTCATCAGATGTCGATTCCCACTGGTCCAGTAGCATAGGGTCGACCGATAGTGGATGACACGAAGCAGAAAGACCTATTGATCGAGTTTCAAAAGCTGCAACCTACTACTTTTGAAGGGATGGTCAATCATGCTACAGCAGACAGATAGTTCACAAAGACGAACAAACATTTGAATGTTATAAGGGTTACCAAACCCAAGAGAGTTGCACTAGCAGTGCATCAGTTTGTAAAACCTTCCTACCATTGGTGGGAGATGATTATGATCGACCCCACAGTGGATGAATCTGTCATGATATGGGAGCAGTTTAAGGCTCTATTTTATGGTTACTTTTTTCCTACGAAGAAAACCAGACAGTTGCAGACTAAGTTCATATGGTTGACTCAGAAGACCATTACAGTGGTCGAGTATGAGTAGAGATTTACTGAGTTGTTTAGGTTTGTCCTAGAGTTGATTATAGACGAGCAGTCCAAGACCGACAGATTCACTAAGGGACTGAAGATGGGGATCATGAAGATTATAGCTCTTCTGAAGTTGACTACCCTGAGAAATACGGTAGAAAGAGCACAGTTTGTCGAGTGAGATCTCGAGTATAAGCATGCATTAAGAAATAGAAACAAGAGGTCACAGTCGGGTCATGCCACGAGAACCTGACATAAGAAGAAGAGTAGGCAGGATGGGTACAGAGCGCCTCAGGCTCAAGGTCAGACAATATACTTATGATAGGCAGCCAACCCAACAAGAGCGATTAGACCGTGCAACTGACAATCAGAGGGAGATGGCTAAGAAACAAGGGTTGTTTTTTGTGCGCAATCTAAAAGAGCATCTAGCTAGGTATTATCTTACCAGAGCACCAGCTCCAGCCCCTCAACAGTAGCAGTAGACACATGGGCAAAATAGTCACCCACAATAGAAACAACAGCCACAGTAAAGAATTCAAGCCCAACTATATACCTCAGACGCCCAAGTTGATCTCACTCTAGCAATGGAAGGGACATTTCTTTTGTTTGGTGTCACTGTGTGGGTTTTGTTTGATTTGGGTGCCACTAGATCTTTTATTTTTGAGAACCTAGTTGATAGATTACAATTGGTAACAAGTCCTTCGTCAGTGACATTAGATGTAACCACATCCATCGAGGCCATGGTGAGTTTGAAGAAATATTGTAGATGTGATCTCAAATTTGGGGACAAGTTGATTTGGTTGATCTTTGTGTGCTTCATTTTTATGGATATGACATGATATTAGATATGGACTGGTTGAACCAATATCACGCACAGATTGACTGTCATAGACGAAGAGTGACTATGAAGTTACCTTCGAGCGAGGTATTAAAGATCAATGGGGATATACAGAAACTGCCAAGGAGTCCCATGTTATCTGTGTTGTACACTATAAAGCCAAAAAAGGACTTTAGACAGTTACTTGAAGAGGATGTAGAGACGTCAAGAGAAATACGTGGTATATCTATTATACGGGAATAAGGAGATGTGTTCCCAGACGATCTAACTAGACTTTCACCCTACAAACAAGTGGAGTTCAAGATCGAGTTGCATCTAGGCACTAATCTTGTAGCCATTCCACCCTAATGAATGGCACCTGTGGAATTTATTGAGCTAACGACACAATTGAATGAGCTCTGCCAGAAGGGATTTATTAGACCTAGCGAGTCACCATGAGGAGCTCCAGTACTATTTATGAAGAAAAAGGATGGATCTATAAGATTCTGTGTGGACTACAAGAGGCTCAACTAAGTAATGATAAAGAATAAATACCCACTACCCAAAATAGAGGACTTATTTGATCAGTTGAAGGGAGCCACTCACTTCTCCAAGATTAATTTGAGGTCAGGGTATCATCAGTTGAGGATCATGGAGTCTGACATATATAAGAGGGCCTCTGGAACTTGATACAGGCACTTTGAGTTCACAGTGATGCGTTTTGTTTGACCAACACATCGACTGAATTTACAGATCTGATGTACAAAGTCTTCAAACGTTACTTAGACAATTTGTTGTGGTATTTTTAGATGACATTCTAATTTACCCCAAATTAGTGGCTGAGTACATGGAGCACTTGCATATTGTTTTGAAAGTGTTGAGGAGAAATGAGCTATGTACCAAGTTTAGCAAGTGTGAGTGTAACAACCTATAATTTTTTATGACACTCGGACATGACGTATGTGTGTATAAGTATATATTGTACACATACATATAAGCGTAAATAATGTCACATGAAATAAGAAATATAATTTATAAAGAGATTAGGAAATTAAATAAATAAAATAATAATTAGTATGATTATGATTATTATAGTATTATTGAATTATAAATAATGAATGTAGATATTATAAGTGGGTATAATATATATGTGTGTGTGTGTGTGTGTGTAAAGAAATCAAGAGGAATGAAGGAGCGATGAGCATCTCTTATCCTCTTGTTAATGCGGGTTTCTTTTTGCCTTTTATTTCGTTTTTCTTTATTTCACTACAACTAGAACACACAGAACAAAAGGAGAAAAGGGCAAAATAGAAGGGAGATCTGATTTTTTTTTTTACAGATTCAATGCACAGGTAATTGGTTTTTCTCAATTCTTATTACAAAAATGTTAAAGAAGCCACGTACTACGATCTTACGAGTGTAATTTTTACTGTAGGGAGTGTTTTATAGTAGTATTCCAAAATAAGGTATTACCACCATGGGTAAAACTCCGTAAAAATTATACCAACACACTCTTGGTGATATGTAGATCCTAGATATGTAGTTAGTTTTCATTCTATTTGTCCTGTAAACACCAAAACAAATATTCAAAGTTGAATAACCTTAGGATGGGTTTTCGGGTATAACAAACCCTAATAAAATTTTAATTGGATCCCATAGAAATGTGGAGAATAAAAATACGTACTTATCGATCCTAAATTCATAAATTGTGGATATCAATTAAAATTTTGGTGAGCTATTGACCAATTGAGATATTTATCAAAATTTAAAAAAAATTAATAAAAATATAATTGGGAACCTTATTTTTAATATTTTATGTTCTAAAATATTTTATATGAGTAGAAAAATAATCTTAAAGATTATTGAGCATATGTAGGTTAATATGCACCAATACATGAGATCAAATGCATACATTTAAGTAAATATAAGCTGTAAATATATTGGAAATAATTTATAAAATAAATTTAAATGATTGAATTTGGTTTGAGGCATATAAAATAATTTTTGATGACAAGATTTCACTGATGTTGTAGAGACAAATTGTTATTGGATATTAGAAGCTAGTTGGACAGTAATTTTGGTGAGTAATATTTACTTATGGTATTATGTTTGATATTGGTATTATATTAACATGCCTGATTTTTATTAAATAAAATGATATATTGCATTGCATTCTTATTTGAATTTCATGAAATAATTTTGTGAAAAACCCATATCCCTTTGGAGTATGATCAGGAATACTTCGGAGTATGATCAGGAATACCCCTTCAGAGTATGACCAGGGATACCCATTTAAAATATGGTCAGGGTGACTAGGGTGGAAACCCACACATTACATTATGCATGTATGTTATTTTTATTTCATTTGCAAATGATTTGAATTTTGTTTTGCCTTGCATGTTTTATATATATGATAATTGTATAATACTATAAATCTGATTATTCACTGAGTTTGTTGTTTGCTCACTCTACTTTGTATTATTTCTCTACGTTTTGACAGGAAAGGCAAAGGGAAGATGTTGTGATATAGTTATTAGATTCTTTTGGAGTTGATACGGTGTTATAATTGTAATACTTAACTAGATTAATGTACTGGGAGATGTATATAGACTTGTTATCATCTACATGGAACGTCAGAACAAATTATGGATTGTGTGGATGTATAGTTAACTCTATAAGGAAATATATGGTTTTTTTATATTAATTGTGATTTACTATGAAATTTAAATTTGGTGATATGTTATATTTTTAGAGAAAACTCTGTCAAATTTTTCAAGAAATTGGTGATTGGGTTAGGAAGGCTTAAAGGGTTTCTGACATGTCAATTCTCTAACATGTTGAGAATTCTGTGTCGGTTGTGACGTCACCTGAGAAGGGGTAGCGACAGTGAATTCTAGATGAAAAAGGTTAAGTTTCTTGGTCATGTTGTTTCAACTAAAAGGATATCAATAGTCCCTGAGAAAATAGAGGTAATATCCAACTGGAAGCAACCTAAAACTGTCACAAAAATCAAAAGCTTCTTCGGTTTAGTTGGATACTACCGCAGGTTCATCCAAGACTTTTCAAAATTGGCTAGACCAATGACCAAATTAACCAGAAAGGGAGAAAAGTTCTTTTGGAATGATAAGTGTGAACAAGCATTTCAAGAACTGAAGAAAAGGTTAACTTCAGCACCCATTCTAGTCACACCTACCCATGATGTGAAGTACACCTTATACACCGATGCTTCGCTAAATGGATTGGGTGTAGTGTTGATGCAAGAGGCAAAGGTAGTAGCCTATGTTTCATAACAACTGAAGATCCATGAACAGAACTACCCTACCCATTATCTGAAGTTGGCAACGATTGTCTTTGCACTAAAAATTTGAAGGCATTACCTCTATAGAGAGAGTTTTGATCTATTCTCAGATCACAAGAGTCTGAAGCACATTTATACCTAAAAAGGAATTAAATCTTCGGCAGTGGAGATGAATAAAATTTCTGAAAGACTATAATTTTCAGCTACACTACCATCCAAGAAAGGTCAATGTGGTGGCCGATACACTTAGTAAAAAATTTCAACAAGAAGGATGAGGAAAAAGGGCAAATGTATTAGTTGATCAGTGAGTATAACTTGGGTATGACTTTGAAAGAGGAACGAATATATTTGTATGCTATGACTTGTCAATCGGATCTCTTACATCAAATGAGAGATGAGTAGAAAAGTTACAAGTGGATTATCGATATGATAGAAGGTGTCTAGCAAGGCAAGCATACCGACTTTAGAATTGATGCAAAGGGTATACTAAAGCTTGAAAACAGAGTTTGCGTGCCGAGAAGTGGGCAGAGCAGAAGAAACATTCTAGATAAAGCTCATCAGACTAAGTACACTATAACGACCCATATTTTTGGACATTCAGTCGACGGGTTTGATATGTATTTTTCTGTATAAATTAATGAATTATAAATGAGAAATACATAATTATACAGAAATACGAAATTTTTGGCAATGGTATTAATCAATATGTGTATTAAATGGTAATACATGATTTTT
>JAJIYU010017417.1:0-11685 GCA_030144865.1 Tinospora cordifolia | reverse complement strand
AGAAAAAGACGAAACTGCACAGTTGTAAATAGTTTGTTACTGTGGCTACAGTACCTGTTACTGTAGCTACAGTAACCTGCCGAAAGTTATTTTGTCTGCCGACAAAATAGTAATCGTATTTGTAAACAGTAACCGTATTTTTGAACAGTAACAGTAAATTTTAATTTTTTTTTTTCAAATTTTGAGTATTACAACACTGAAATTTGTGGCTATTACAATGGTATCTACCAATGTTACTTGAGTCCTTTACTTTACCTTGATGTACCCAAGTTTGATACTTCATTGATATGACATGGGTATGAGATATGTGTCTAACATTTTAGTTTGAGAACACTTCATTGAGAAAGATAATAATTAATAGATGAAATTCATTTTAGGGGGAGAACGAATAGGACAATAAAAGTGTAAAAATAAGGAAAAGGAGAACTAACATATGATATAGTCAAGTCTCTTTATCCCAAAATTTTAAAATGAAAGAGTCAGACTTCTAGATATGTACTAGTAACCGACACTTATACCTGAGTCTAGGTAACATAAATGCATACGTTTTAATTTTTTCACTCTGGGTCTAGCCATTGTTTGAATGATTTTGATTTTCAGTCTACATCCTAGGCCCCCTACTAAAATTGCCTACTAGGAGATTGTTTCTTCCACATGATATAATTAAATGACTTCTGGTGGCTAGAGTCATTTGGTGCGTTATGTTGAATTGTTGATATTGATTCTATCTTATTCATTGGGTTTTTTTTATATATTTTTTTTTATTTTTTATTTTTTGATGTAGATGCATTGGCCCTTGATTTATATTTATGTCTATTTTTGGCCAACTTATCGATTTTGCCTCTTCTTATTCATAGCTAGCACTTATGTCTTCTAAATAGCAATAATATTATTATATATTATGAATTTGGTAGATACTAGTGATTGGTTATCTATTTCAATCAGATAGGATGGTGATTAATTTTTCCCTATTATTTTTATATTTACTTATTTTATGGTTAGATGTCATCGATTATGCAAATACTGCCTGAAGAGGTGGAGTCTGAGCTGAAAGAAGCAGCAGTAGTATCAATGGGAACTGAAGTCAGTTATCTTGATTTGATCAATCTCAAAGAGTTGTGTGAGCATGTTTTGGCTCTAGAGTATAAAGATTAGCTGTATGATTACTTGAAATGCAGAATGAACACTATTGCTCCAAATGTGACTGCCCTTGTCAGGGAGCTTGATGGAGCACGCCTCATTGCCCATGGTGGCAGTTTGGTGAATCTATCGAAAGAACCAGACATCACCATTCAGACTCTTGGTGCAGAAAAAGGCTCTCTTTAGAGCTCTGAAAACAAGATAAACAACCCCCAAGTATGGAATCATCTACGATGCGTCTTCAATTGGGCAGGCTGCTCCAAAATTGAAAGGACGAATTTCTAGGTCGCTTGCTGCTAAGGTTGCACTGGCTATACGATATGATGCGCTTGGAGACAGTCAAGATAGTTCAATAGGCATGGAGAATCAGTTAAACGTACTATAATATTGACATGCAAGATCGTTCAACTTTACTTATTTATTTTATTTTATTTTTTCTTTTTGTCGAAGTACCAATTTTGATCTTTGTTATCGTATTTAGCTTGAAGCCCACTTCGCAAGCTTGGAAGGCAGGGAATTGGCTCGCTTTGTTGGGTCAACGAAAGGCAAGCCTTATATTGAAATCTATGACTAGGAACAGAGGATGGGTATAGGAGCGCTGATAACTGCTGCCAAGTATTGGGATTCACATTTCTTTGATTAGTTCATTTATTGAAGATTGGAAGACCTCCTTTTGTTGTTTTTTTTAGAATGCGGTATCTTTTTGTTACGATCAACTAATTCACAGGAGCCCTTACCTACTTACACGGCTAGGACCCTAGAGACCCGAGGTATAAGATGGGTCCACCCCTTATTTTGAGGAGTTTGGACAATCTTAAGGGAGAGGGTTGGGAGTTGAATCCACAACCTCCTTGGTCATGGTCCTTCCTCCAAGCCACCCGCTAATATCCTGATGGGTTCCATTCATTGATTTTGATTCACATTAAAATGTAGAAATTACGATATACTAGTTGAGACAAGCAAAACTCTATTTCTTATTTGTATCATGTATTACTTGGCTTATTAGGTGACAAGGCATTGATACTTCGTCTTCTTCTTCTTTGTGTTTTTCTTTTTCCTAATTTTTTGTAGGCTGACAATCCATCAGCTCATGTGGTTCTTGATTGAAAAACCAAGCGAATAGTTGAGAGGTTAGAGAACCAAGAAGATTAGGAAGCTGCTTTACTAACCAACGACAATGTTGAAGAGAAGAAGAAGAAGACGAAGAAGAAGAAGGATGACAGTATGAAAACAAACACACAAGATGACAACAATGATGATGACAATGAATGTATTAAACTAGAGGAAGCGGAAAAAAAGTGATTAAAAGGAGAAAAAGAAGAAAAAGGAAGATGGAGCAGAAACCCCCTTGCAAAATGTTGAAGAGATTGAGGGAAAGAAGTGAAAAAGGAAGAGATAACATGCTGACGCTGAGGATGAAGAAGACGTTGAAGTAAGAAGCAAGAAGAAGGGTAAGATGAAGGAAAATAAGAGCAAAGAATGATCAAGAAATGGGCGCCCAAATGGAGGGCATGCCAAGAATTTTGCATATCCAGGCAGTAGGTCAATACTTTGTAAATTTTTCCTCTTTTATCAATTTTTTTAATTCTTGGCTAACTGGATTCTGTTGGAAAGCAGTTGTATTTGTTTCTACTTTCTGCTTTTGTAGTTGCAGGAAACTGGTTATGAGAGAGAGTAGTAGTAGAGAATTTAGGTTGTGAAAATGGTTTCCATTGTTTTGATATGGGTCATTTGCAAAGGGAGATGGAGCAAGGAAGGACGAAGAACTCTGGACGATGGAGAACTCAGGACGTCAAGCGTGGATGGATAACCGGAAAAGATGTACGAACGATCACCTCACAAAGGGACGACCACCTTACACGAAGGAAGGAGAAGAGTATCTCAACAGGCCATGGACGAGAAGATAAGAAACACCGGAATGATAAAGGTGGTCAAAGGAGATATGAAACTGCTGGACTTTATGGAATGAAACAGTAGTGGAAACAGGCATTAACACAGCGAAACAAGGAAACAGAAGATGACAAGGAATGGATACTAGTGACACGTAAGAGGAGAAGGAATACACAATACAAAATGGAGCGTGCACTGGAAGAGGGAGTAACCAGTTACCATAAAAGGAAGGAATATTCAAAAGGTTTAATGAAGGGTGGGGACACCAATGGAAAGGCTTTAAGGTCGTCAAACGAGGTTTTAAGTTCGTTAAACGGGGAATGGTCGTATGTATCTTTTCCAACGAAGTATAAATACTTCTCGGTATGCTTTACGAATGACTCGGAAGACATTATAATACAGGAAGTCAATAGGACACGACACTTTCAAATCGTTCTGTCAAGAGAAGCAATACAGTGGATAAAGGCGAAGGTGAAGACAGAGTTATTAGACGGAAAGTCAAAACCAAGAACCGGGGTATTCAGAGGAACATGTTACAGTTTACTCATGGAGGTGCTGGTAAACGAAAGAGGGTCAGGTTGAAAACATAGTTATCCCGGAAGAGAGAAACACTGAAGCCTGGAGGAATTTATGGAAGGCTCTGGATATGGTGATTAGAGAAGAAGATGTTAGGCTCACGAAGGCAAGAATGAAGGAAATGGAAGTAGAACGACCAAGAAGCCACACCAGGGAGGAAGAAAGGAAGGTAACAGAGGAAAGGAAACGCAACAAAGGAAAGTGGGAACGCACGGAAGAGGGGCGAGGACGGCTAAGGAGAAGTGGAAATAGGAGGAATGATGAAGGTAAGGATTTCCTGATCTCGAACAACGGATAAAACGTCATGGAGGACAATAGAGTTGTCCATCCATCGAATGCTTAAACAAGAAATACATATTAGACGGTTAGATGTAGCGAGGGCCATGCTTCACTGCTATGACAAGGAAGAGATTCGAAAAATACAGGCAAAAAAACTGAACACGACAATCGGGAGTTTCTATTTTGAAGAATGGAATAAAGAATGAGAGATTGGAAGGGCCAAGCTAGCTTGCAGAAACAGTTGGGTGGGAGTTGAAGGCATAAGTCTGGATAAATGCCATGTTCATACTTTTGATAAAATCGGGGAGATGTGCGGCGGATTGCTGGACATAGCAAGCATAACCAACTCGGCGGAATCCATGGAAATGGCATTCCTGCGACTAAGAGGCCATGATTCTGGTTTCCTCCCGAAGGGGTTCGAGATATACGATGATGACGGTATATAAGAGCTCCGTCTGGTAGAAATTGAAAGAAATTGGGGAGCCAAGATAACGAAGCTCCGACAGCAGATCATCCACCAGTTCACCGAAAATATCCAACAGACATCATGCTGTTGAAGGAATTGAGGTACGCCGGCCGAAGGAACGACGAGATTGTGCTGTCTAGCTCGGAGGACGATGACAAGAATCTCGAGGAAGACCGGGGGAAAAGAGAGTCTGAACGGAAGACGATGTCAGGCGGCAGAACAGGTTTGAAAGTTCGGCGAACCAACAGGGAACAGACAATGGTCTCTGATGTTCCTACGGAAGATAGAGGTGGGCCCAGCCGGGTCAAGGGGAAAGGAAAGCGGGTGGATCGGGGGAGTTTGGAAGCTCAGGAGAAGCGGATCGGGTCAAGGAGCAACCGAAGCCCGAATGTTTCGCCCCACAGAGATTTAGTAAACTCGGAACACATAAGTAGGCCCAGTGAAGGAAGCCTGACCCGCAGATGGAAAGGTAAAAGGTTGGTGGATCGGCAAGAAAAAACACAGCCTAGTCTAAAAGCCTACAGACGAAGGAGTAAAGAAGAACAGAAGAAACGAGCCAGTGCAATGGTACACTCGGCTACATAAGTAGGAGAATCGGAGTTCGCAGAGTCGGATATGAAATTGATTCCGGAACATGATGAAGAAGATGAACGGGGAGAATCGGAAAGAGTCTTGAAAACGCAAAACACGGATGTGGAGTACACAACAGCTGAGATGGGGCCGGGGAGCGAGACCGAACATCATGAAGAAATAAACTATGAACAGGTACGCAATCCCTACCTTGCTCCATTTCTCCCTCTCCTTTCTAGTGAGTCGGAAGAATCTCAGAGGAACAACGAGGTATTGCGGACAAGAAGTAGATTTTAAGAGGTATTGTTATATCTGAAGGGGAACAACAGATGATAAGCAATCAGGGACAAAATGGTTGGGACGAGGAGGCTCAGATGATGGAGTACGAGAGGGTATGTGATTTTTTGTTATCGATCAACACCCAGCTGGTGGAAGCATGAGGGTGTCACTTTCAAGTGGGGAATTTCCAGGTATTATGAAGATTCTCAGTTGGAATGTAAGAGGGTGTGGGAGGGAGGACAAGAGAAGATCGATCAAGAGAACCATTGCAGCAGCCCGAGCGAATTTAATAGACATTCAAGAAACTAAGAGAATGAAGTTAGATCGCAAGACTATTGGACAACTATGGAAGAACAGGTTTGTGGAGTGGCTGACGAAACCAACTGAAGGCAAATCCCAAGGGATGGTGATCATGTGGGATACTCGAAAATTTCGTGTAGTGGACAACAAAGTGGGGTCTCATTCCATATCTATCAGAGTTGAGGATGGTGATCAGAGCAGTTGGTGGTTTACAAATGTCTACAGCCCCTGTGACCTCCAGGGGAAAGAGGATTGTCTGATTGAAATAGCAGCTCTCTCGATCTCTGTCAAAAGACCTTGGTGCATAGGAGGAGATTTTAATATGAATAGAAGCATGGAAGAGAAGAAGAATAATCAACATACGTCAGCCTCTATGAAAATGTTCGATGAATGGATAAGGGATATGCAGTTCAGTGAACCAGAAATGAGAAATCTAAAGTTTACCTGGAGTAATGGAAGAAGCAGCCCTACCATGTCTAAGCTGGATAGATTTCTATGTAATCAGGAGTGGGGGGAGAAATTCCAACAACAACATGTCTAGGGATTATAACGTACAACATCAGATCATTGGCCAATCATGTTGGACACTGATCAAACAAAATGGGGTCCTGTTCCTTTTCGGTTTAACAA
Source organism: Tinospora cordifolia (assembly GCA_030144865.1). Classification (NCBI taxonomy): domain Eukaryota; kingdom Viridiplantae; phylum Streptophyta; class Magnoliopsida; order Ranunculales; family Menispermaceae; genus Tinospora; species Tinospora cordifolia. The sequence goes on along the minus strand of JAJIYU010017417.1, from coordinate 5,555 downwards.
TGAATGGCTCAAGCAACCCAAATGCATACAAATGATGACTTCAGAATGGGTCAACTTTCATAGCCAAGGATGGGAAGGCTATAAAATTATGCAAAAGTTGCAGAATCTAAGGGGGAAATTAAAGGAGTGGGCGAGGGAGCAGATGGAGGAGGATAAAGCTAAGGAATTAGCTCTGAAAGAGAACCTTAGGCTCCTAGATAGAAGATTGGAAAGAGAGGAAGGAGAGCAGCTTTTGGAAGACCGAAGGAAAATAGTGGAGGGGATTCATGTCCTTGAATGCAGACATGAGAGGGCCTGCAGACAAAAAACAAAACTTAAATGGGCTAAAGAAAGGGATGTTAATTCAAAAATTTTCCACAGAATTCTTTCTATAAAGAAATCTAGAGCTGTACTTTCAAAAATGGAGGACAGAGATGGCAATTTGATCGATAAAGAAGAGGATATCCAGAATTTAATCATTAATTACTTTTCTGAGATGGTCATGGAACCAGTTAAGGAGAAATGGAAGGTGGAGGGGTTGGATTGGCAACAGATTCCACTAGACAGAAGTTAATGGCTGGAAAGAGAGTTTGAAGAGGAGGAGATAAGAGAGGCTGTCTTCAGCTGTGAGGGGGACAAAGCTCCAGGTCCCGACGGATTTACTATGGCGTTGTTCCAGCACAATTGGAATACGGTCAAGGAGGACATTTTGGCATGTATGAAAGAGTTCCACAAAGATGCAGTGGTAAACCGAAACGTAAATGAAACTTATATTTGTCTAATTCCTAAAAAGACAAACTCTATGAAGGTGGAAAACTTCAGATCGATTAGCCTAACAACCAGTCTTTACAAAATTATTGCCAAAACCTTGGCGAATAGGCTGCGAAAGGTTCTTCCTGAAATAGCAAGTGAACGTCAATTTGCCTTCGTTGAGAATAGACAGATAACGGAAGCAATTTTGATTGCTAATAAAGTTGTGGAAGACCAACGAACAAAAGGAAAGGAGGGGTTTGTTCTGAAGGTAGACCTAACCAAGGCTTATGATTCGGTAAGATGGAGTTATTTAGACTCAGTTCTACAACAAAAAGATTTTGGTGACAGATGGCGAAAGTGGATTCAGGCGTGCCTGCAAACAACTAATTATTCTATCTTTATTAATGGTCGTCCAGGAGGAAAGTTCAATGGTTATCGAGGTTTGAGACAGGGAGATCCCTTATCTCCTTTCCTTTTCACTTTGGTAGCAGATACCCTCACCAGAATCATTCAAAAAGCTGTGCAAGTGGGGAGAATGGAAGGAGTAGAAGTGGGGAAGAACAAAATTCAGCTCACCCATCTACTGTTTGCGGATAACTGCATAATGTTTGTGCCTAACAAGAAGGAACAGGTGGAAGTGGTAAAGAAAGTAATTATGGCTTTCGACTTTTTAATTGGCATGAGAATTAACGGGGGTAAAGGTCAACTGAGAGGCTTAAATGTTTCAGCAGCTATGGTGGCCAATACAGCTGAAAGGTCACAAGTTTCCCAAAGGTTATGGCCAATCAAATACCTAGGTTTGCCGATGGGAGGTAACCCTTATAGAATCAGTTTTTGGGACCCAATGATCCAAACAATAAAAAGGAGAATAGCAGGGTGGAAGAAAAGTTATTTAGCAAGAGGGGAAAGATTATTATTGCTGAAAACTGTTTTGGAGGCATTACCAACATACTTCTTATCAGTGTTTAGGATGCCAAAAACACTGGCAAGCCATATAGAGAAGTTTATGCGTGACTTTCTATGGAAAAATGAAGATTCAGAAAAGGGACAAAACATGATGAGATGGGAACAGGTTAGTCAAGACACAAATAAGGGAGGATTACGTGTTGGAGGCATGATTAGAAGGAATATGGCTCTAAGAGGCAGATGGCTATGGAGTATGATGATAAATCTTCATGCGATGTGGGCCAGGATGGTAAAAAGTATACATGGTGAGGAAGCTTTTGGAAGAGAGGCTGGTTTGAACAAAAAAGAGTAGTCACTGATTCCCGTGGAAAGACATTTTTAGTCTATATGGAAAATTCAGAAACCATATCACTTGGAAGGTTGGGAAAGGCCATCATGTGAGATTTTGGAAGGATACATGGTGTGGAGAGGATATTCTTAAAAATAAATTCCCTAACATTTATAGATTGTCACAGAAGAAGGATGGAGTGGTCTCAGAATTTAGAAATCATAATGAGGGAGAGGGGAATAGCCCATGGGGATGGAACTTGTACATTTCCAGCAATGTGAATGATATTCATGTGGAAGAATTGGGGGAACTTTTGAATACTCTCCAAAGGTTTTAGATAAGCAACATTATGGAGGAAGATAAGCCTTTGTGGAATGAAGACCCTAGTAGAAGATTCTCAGTTCAGTCATTTAGAAGCCAAATTTCCAGCCATGAAAGGAAAAGTCAAAGTGGGCCAATGAACTTCATTTGGAAGTCAAAAATTCCAGTGAAAGCGAAAATTTTGTTGTGGTTAATAAGTCAAAATGGCTTGAAAACTGATGACAACTTACAAAAAAGATTTTCTAATCTTAATTTAAATCCTTCCATGTGTCACATGTGCAGGAAGAAGGAAGAAACAACACATCACCTTTTTAATGGATGTGACATGGCTCGCAGTGTGTGGAGACAGTGGAAGCAACTCAACAGTTGGTTGATTCCTCCAAATGAAGACAATATGTTTCATATTCCAAGTAGTAAGTTTCCCCCGAAGCTGAAACCCTATTGGAAAGTTTTGGTGCAGCTGTCTGGTATTCTATATGAGAAGAGAGGAATAACAAAATTTTTGTAGAAAAGAAGAGAACGGAACGAATGTTATAGGAAAGATTTAATATGTTGTTTGCTACCTGGATTAGTGTTACTAAATTAGGGCTTGGGTATACCCTAGGGGAATGGCTTTGTAAAGGGAGGAATATTTTATGCTCCATGTAATCTGTTTTGCTTGATGGCCGGACTTCTCGTCCGGCATATAATCCTTTTATTAATATACATATATATGAGTTTCCTTTTTCAAAAAAAATATGGGTCGTAATCCATTGGTGATAGATTTTGATGGTGCCAGTGGTAAACATGATTGATGAAATAATATTATAGACATAATTTTAACGGGTAGGTGATTGTTATGAATATTGTAGCCGCATAAAAAATTGGCGTCACTAAGAATTAGATTTTTTATGATTGGCCATCTTGTAAAATTATTAATTTTTTATGAGTTTGAAACCCTAAAAAAAATCATTTCAACTGTATAGGGGTCAATAAGCTAAATTCAGTCAAATATTTATTTGTTGTGATTTTGGAGATTTTAAAAACAAAAAACCTTTGGCCTGAGTTGTTTTGCCTGTAAAAAAAATATATTAGTTTTTAAAATTAATATAGTCCATTGATATAAAATGAGGATATAATTTCATCTAAATAATTATATAAACTTAAATACTCCCAACTTTATTTTCTATATATATATATATAGTATAAATGTTACTAGAACTTGTTTCATTTAATTTTAAAAGCATTTTTAATTAAAGAATAAGGAGAAGAAAAAGAAGTTAAATTGGAATAAGTCAGTTATAGTTGAGTTTTATGTGTTCAATCCGCAAAAGGTTTGAATATTTTAAAACCCAACCTAAAAAACTAATAAAATTTAATTCAAATCAGCCCAAAAGGTTCGGGTTGCTTAGTTTGATTGAGTTGATCAGGTTGGTTAGCATCCCTAATTAGACGGTCTCAAATCATATATTAATATAATTTTTTACAATTAAACAAGCATTATGTTTGCCAAACATATTTGACAGCTTCTTGGAAAATGAGAAAGAGGTTTCAGAAATGTGGGATTTCTCTTGGCAACTTGTAGCCAAACACCTTGAAAATGCCTTTTGTCAAATGGGACCTAATGAAAATAATAATTGAAAAGAAAAAATTAATATGAGAGTTGCATTATATTAATAACTTCCTAGATCTTCTTGAAGAAATCCCTAATTTTATTTATTTATTTATTCTTTTGTTAAGTCCCAAAATTATAAAAAAAGTTGTAGCTTTTCCATAGATGGTCTTCAAAGGTTGATGTTTGCAATTCATAGATGATTAAACAAACACAATAATAACTTTTTATTTTGTGTGATTATTACTTCTTGCGTGATCTAAAAGTTTTAATTGCATTAAAAGCCCACCATTTTTTTTATTTTTTTTTTTGCATGGCATGCCTTCATGCTTTCATTATCATAAAAACCCACTTAGAAACATTAATCAAGTATTCACTTTTTTTTTTTTAATATTTCTAACATATGGTCATAGAATAATGGTCTTAGGGTAAATATATATATATATATATATAGAGAGAGAGAGAGAGAATCCTTCATTACAACTAAGAAAACAAATATACTGATAAATAGGGACGTACAAGATCCGACCAAGTTAACCTAATCAAGCTCGAACCCAATTTGAGATAGGATAGGTGAAATTTTTAAAACTTGACTAAATTGGATTAAAGTCGCATATAAAGACTAAAAAGGCTGGTTTGACCTAATCTAACCTGACCCGACCCGACCCAATTTAGTTAGACTCTAAACAATAAATAGTATAACGAGCCAAAATTGAGCTACAAATGAACTATTTGAGTAAAAGCTTTTAATTATTTACAAAAGAAGAAAATCAAACATTTAACAAAATTCGTATAGAAGATATTTTAGTTAATTGTCTTTTACCACATCTTATACAATTTGTTTTAAAAAATTGAAAAAAAGTGTAAGTTGCCAATACATCTTAAAGGGGGCTTTTATATTAGGAAAAATTTGTATAATTTTTTATAAGTTTATAATAATAATAATAATAATAATAATAATAATAAAAGGGGGTTTGGAAATAATAGAGGGAAATCTCTCTCTTTTTTGTAAGAAAATCAACCAATTGAACTCTGTATGCTATATAGGGAGCAAGGCGCCAGAGCCTAGCCCTCCTAAATAGTAATATTTCAACAAATAGGGAGGAAAGGTGGGCCTTGTACTGATTATTAGGTTGGAAACTAATATATATTTTTCCAAACTCTAAATAATCATTTAGCTTGCTTGTGTTTTGTTCATCATCATTTTCCACTATTGTGCTTTTATCTCAATAATTATTACTAATCAGATCAACCAAGCAAGCAAGCAAGAGGAGTACTTTGTGCTCTCATTTTTCTAGATTTTTCTTAAAAATTCAAGTGTTTGATTGAATATTTTTAAAAAATAAAAATAAAAAACAACTTTTTTAAAAAATTTTTCTGAAAAGGGTTACTTTACAATTTTGTCAAATAAAACACCTGAAAATTTTGTTTAACCAAAAAATTGTGCTCTTTTTTATTTTTTATTCATTTTTTGTTTTTTAAGCCTTAGTTTTTTTTTAATTTAAATCTTTTACACCTCGTCTTCGATATCTAAAATTTATTAAATTAATCTAAAATTGACGTAACAAACAAATTTTATAGATAACAAAGGTCTTTCTTACAAAGTATTGTTTCAGACATAAAACGATTTTTGAACACAACTGTACTTTATAAAGAAGTTTGTGCTTCGTACAACAT